>JAIUZE010001034.1:0-64173 GCA_022085475.1 Heliosperma pusillum | reverse complement strand
GGACTAGTGCTTGATAACCCCTACATGGATATGATGAATGATGAAATTCCAAATGATGAGCATGTTGAGGAAGGAGAAGAACTTGAAGAGCCCTTTTTGACTCCCACCTTGGAGTCAAAAGATGATGGCAAGGGTGAAGATGATCAACCCAAAGAGGGAGAAGAAGGGTATGTCGAAATTATGCCTTATGAAGAGGAGATGAACAAGGATGTCATTGATGACGGAGTGGAGGTACAACCAATGGCAAGAGCTAAGGTAACCAAGAAAACTCCCATTCCAAAGGTATCTTTTAGCACTCCACTTGTTGTTTCCGATATCCCCTACCCCTCTAGAGCTTTGAAAACTAAGGAAAACTTCAAGTTCACCCAATTTAAAAAAATGCTTGAGGGACTTGAAGTGACCTTACCTTTCACCGATGTTATATTGAACATGCCCACTTACTCAAAATTTCTAAAAGACATCTTGACTCATAAGAGAACTTTGGGTACCCAAGATGTTATGATTATGGAGGCGGAGTGTAGTGCTCTCCTCATTAACCCTAACTCTTTTAAAATGCCAAAAAAACTTGGGGACCCCGGAAGTTTCTCTATCCCTTGTGTTGTGGGGGGAGTCATGATTTCAAGGGCATTATGTGACAATGGTGCAAGTGTAAGTGTCATTCCCTTAACTATTGCTAAAAGAATTGGACTTGACAGTTTAACCCACACTTCTATGACTCTACAACTAGCGGATAGGTCCGTTAAGCAACCTTTGGGGGTGCTTGAGGACGTACCCGTTAAAGTTGGCAAATTTTTGATCCCTACGGATTTCGTTGTCCTAGATATCCCGGAGGATAGCCACACTCCCATCATCCTTGGTAGGCCCTTTTTGGCTACCGGAGGAGTCCTCATTGATGTGAGGGACGGGCGACTAACCTTTAGGGTGGGAAACGAAACCCTTGAATTTAATCTTCCACATCTAGTGAAGGGACCAATGTTTCACAAGGCATGCTCGGTAGAGGTCATAGAGGAAGTGGTTGAGAAGATGCATGAAGAAGAGAAGCATGAAGAAGAAGCTCTACAAGTGGCTCTCCATGATGAGGAAATGGGAGATGACCACGAGGTAGATGATGAACTAATGAAGAAGGTGGAGGGCCTTCTCCCTCCAAAGGTACAACTTAAGCCCTTACCTCCCTCACTTAAGTACTCTTTTTTAGGTGAGGGAGAGACTTATCCCGTTATCATTAATGCTAATCTAAGTGAAGGCCAAGAACTTGAACTTTTGAAAGTTTTGAAAACTCATAGGGGCTCACTTGGATATAGCATTGATGATATCAAAGGGTTGAGTCCTAATCTTTGCATGCATAGAATTGTCTTGGAGGAGGGTAGCAAACCTAAGGTAGATGGGCTACGTAGGTTGAACCCTAAGATGGTGGAAGTGGTGAAAAATGAGGTGATGAAGTTGCTAGAGGCCGGGATTATCTACCAAATAACCGATAGTTCTTGGGTGAGCCCCGTCCATGTAGTGCCCAAGAAAGGAGGGGTGACTATGGTGGAACAAGAGGATGGGACCCTCTTAGCTTCTAGACCCGTGACCGGGTGGCGGATGTGCATTGACTATCGCAAATTAAATGCCGCCCCCCTCAAAGACCACTACCCCATCCCCTTTATTGACCAAATGCTTGAAAGGTTAGCGGGGCATTCTTACTATTCATTTCTAGATGGTTATTCCGGGTTTTTTCAAATCCCCATACACCCGGAAGACCAAGAGAAGACCACATTCACTTGTCCCATAGGAGTTTATGCTTATAAGAGGATGCCCTTTGGGCTTTGTAATGCTCCGGGGACGTTCCAAAGATGTATGACGGCAATTTTTGCCGATTTTCTTGAGAAGAGTATGGAGGTCTTCATGGATGACTTTAGTGTCCATGGAGACTCATTTGATCTTGGACTTGTGAATTTGTCTCATGTTTTGCAAAGATGTGAGGAGCACAACCTTGTCCTCAATTGGGAGAAGTGCCACTTTATGGTGGAGGAGGGGGTTGTGCTTGGTCACATCGTGTCTAAGAGAGGCATAGAAGTTTATATGGCTAAGGTTTCGGTAATAGAAAACTTGTCACCCCCTACTAATGTGAAGGGAGTGAGAAGCTTTCTAGGCCATGCGGGCTTTTACCGACGTTTCATCAAAGATTTTTCAAAAATAGCCAAGCCTTTAACTTCTCTTCTTCTCAAAGACACACCATTTGTATTTGATGAATTTTGCTTGAGTGCTTTTTGTAGGTTTAAGGAGGCTCTTGTGACGGCTCCCATAATCCGATCACCGGATTGGAGCCTTCCCTTCGAAGTTATGTGCGACGCCTCCGATTATGCGGTCGGGGCGGGGCTTGGCCAAGTTGTGGACAAGAAGCATCATGTAATCTACTACACAAGCAAAACTCTTGATCAAGCCCAAGTCAACTACTCTACAACGGAAAAGGAGATGCTAGCCATTGTTCATGCCGTGGAAAAGTTCCGGCACTACTTTGTTGGTGCTAAGGTTGTGGTATACTCGGATCACTCCGCTTTGAGGCAATTGTTAGTGAAAAAGGATGCAAAACCAAGGCTCTTGAGGTGGGTTCTTCTACTTCAAGAGTTTGACTTGGAAATTAAAGACAAGGCGGGGTCGGAGAATGTTGTTGCCGACCACCTATCTAGATGGACTACCGAAGATCATGGGTTGAAGGATGAGAGTGGCCCGATCAATGAGTGGTTGAGAGAAGATAGTTTGATGATGATAGGTGGTAAATCACCATGGTTTGCGGACTTGGCAAATTTGATTGTCAGCGGGTTTATTCCGGAAGAGTTGGATGCTAGAGCTAGGAGGAAGTTGAAGCATGACTCAAAACGCTATTTTTGGAATGACCCACATCTTTTTCGCAAGTGTGGTGATGGCATGTTTCGAAGATGTGTTCCTAGAGAAGAAGGGATGGAGATAGTTGATAGAATTCACAACTCGGCCTATGGAGGCCACCTTGGTACATCTCGCACCATTGCAAAGGTGTTACAAGGTGGTTTCTATTGGCCATCTATGTTCAAGGATATCCACTACTTTGTCAAATCTTGTGATCGGTGCCAAAGAACGGGGAATATTAGTCAAAGGAACGAGATGCCCCTTCAAAACATTCTTGAGATTGAGCTTTTTGATTGTTGGGGAGTTGATTTCATGGGACCATTCCCCAACTCTTGTGGGAATGAGTACATTTTGGTAGCGGTGGACTATGTGTCCAAGTGGATTGAAGCCGTTGCCACCCCAACAAATGATGCTAAGGTTGTTATCAAGCTCTTCAAGAACACTATATTTCCGAGATTTGGGACCCCAAGGGTGGTGATTAGCGACGGGGGTTCTCACTTTAGGAAGAGCACTTTCAAGTTCTTACTTTCTTCCCATGGTGTCACTCATAAGACCGCTCTTGCCTACCACCCTCAAACTAGTGGGCAAGTAGAGGTCTCAAACCGTCAAATAAAAGCTATCTTGGAGAAGACTACAAGCAAAGGTAGGAAGGATTGGTCTCAAAAGCTTCCGGATGTTCTATGGGCCCTTCGCCCCGCTTTCAAAACTCCACTCGGCACAACTCCTTACAAGCTTGTTTATGGAAAAGCTTGTCACTTGCCAATCGAGTTGGAGCACAAGGCATGGTGGGCCTTAAAGGAGATGAACTTCGATATTGATATGGCCGGAGAGCTACGATTTCTCCAAATGACTGAACTTGAAGAGCTAAGACTTGATGCCTACGAGAGCTCAAAGATCTACAAGGAGCAAACGAAGAAATGGCATGATGCCAAATTGGTTGATAAAAATGTGAAAGTGGGTGACCAAGTCTTACTCTATAATTCTAGAGTCAAGTTGTTTCCGGGAAAGCTACGCTCTAGATGGTCGGGTCCTTTCAAAGTTATTGACATTTCACCACATGGAGCTTTTGAACTTTGGAGCGAAGAAGGTGGTAATTTCAAGGTCAATGGGCATCGAGTGAAAAGATATTTCGATGGAGATGAAAAGGGCACGGTGGAAGTACTCTTCCTTGGGGATCCACTTCCCGAGGAGGAGTCTTGTTTGTAAACTCTTGAGATTTGTTAGGTTTGGTGGAGTCCCTCAACAACCACCAATTTTTTGTATATAGCATGCATATTAGGAATAGTTGTGAAGATTTGGATTTGTGTACTCGGTTTTTCGTCTTTAGGAAGAAGTTTTAGGAAAGTTTGAAACACTTGTAGTCGGGTTTGGTTTGAAACCGTATCATTGGGATTATGTTGGTTGGGTGATTATTGTTGGTGACTTGGGTTTCTTAGGGGATTTGTTGTGACTTTTGAAGACGAGGTGAAGATTTGAAGATGTGCTCCAGGCCGGTCGACCGGCAGCCGGGGTGCCGACCGGCCCAGAGCACTCCAGAAGGTGATTTTGAAGTTTGAAAATTGATGTGCAGGTGTTCCAGGCCGGTCGACCGGCAGCCGGGGTCCAACCGGCCTGGAGCACATTATCATAGAGGTTGATATTTTTGGGAATTTTTGGGCTGTGTTCTGTGCCGGTCGACCGGCGGCCGGTCTGTCACCGGCCCAGAGCACACTATTGCTGAGTTTTTGAAAGTTGAGAATTTTGAGCTGCGTTCTAGGCCGGTCGACCGGCAGCCGGGGTCTGACCGGCCTAGACTACCTGATAACGCAAAAACCCAAAAATCCACAAAAATCAAAATTTTGACTTGGGGTCCAGGCCGGTCGACCGGCGGCCGGTGTCTGGACCGGCCCAGAACCCACCCGAGAGCAATTATACAACTCGTGAGCCAAAATTTTTTTTTTTTTCTTTCTTTCATTCTTCTTCATTCTTCCTTCCTTCTTTCTTCTTCCTTCCTTCAAAACTCAACAAACCCACAACAAAAACTCACCAAAACTCACAAAAACAACCCCAAAACTCACCAAATCCAACATCTAACCCACAAATTAACCCACTACTTCACCTAAATACATCCCAAAACCTCAAAAACCCAATTTTTCCCTCTTTCAATTGAATATTCCGAAAATCAACATGGCTCAACAACCACCAAGAAAAAGGACAAGAGCTCAACTTGAGGCCGAGTTGGAGGCTAGGCTTCAGCAGGTGACGGCGGGAATGGGTCCGGATAACGATTTTCCGGATATCGTCTTCGTAAGTGAAATAGCAAGAGGTAAATTTCAATGTTTAAAGCGTAGACCTCTTCCCCACTCCCGTTTTATTTGCCGGAATACTATGCGGACCCTTGGCCTTGATACGGTCACTCTTGAACTTTTCAAGGGTTTGGGTATGGGGGAACTATACGGGCAGCACTTCCGTACTTACCCCCGTCTCACTTGGGAATTTTTGAGTTCGTTTAGTCATGAGAAAGATAGAAATACGGGTATGGTCAAAATTGTTTCCTTTCGCCTACTTAACACTGCATTCAACCTTCCACTTGAGAAATTTTGTAAAGTTTTAGGGGTCAAATATCATAAGTCGTACAAGGTCCCCGAAAGCTTTAATGTGAATGATGTGTGGACTGCAATATCGGGTTTTGAGTTTGAGAAGGGAACTAAGAGGCCGGCAAATGCTTGCCACAATGCCCCTATTAGGTTTTGGCATAGGTTTATGGGTTGGACGTTGTTTGGGAGAGAGGAGTGTCATAATTTTAGGGCCGATGAGCTTTCGATTTTGGCGGCTTACTTGTTCCAACAGCCGCATAAATTTGGGATCAACATCGGTCATCATGTCGTTATCCACTTCCAAAAAATTGCCAATGACCCGTTTAGCCCTACCGGAATCCATTTAGGGGGGATTGTTACCAAGATTGCTCATGTACTTTGTAGAGATGCTCTAGATGAGCGTAATTTGAGGTGTTTAGGGGGATACTCATTGTTGACGGAGGATTACGTTTTTAAGAAGCTTGAGTGGGTAATAAAGAGAGTTGAGGACGGGAAGACTTATTGGAGGATTCGAGGGGTAAATTCTATTCCCCTCCCTAATAGTGCGGCTATGAAAGTGGTTCCTGATAGCGCACATTATCTTCTCCCCTTAGAGGAGGAGAACCCTCCACCACCACCTGAAGAAACCCCGGAAGATCCTTTAGCTCCAGTTACCGCATTTAGGCGAGATCCTACTGCCCCCGTCACTACATATAGGAGAGAGGAGCGGGGCCCCACTTCCACCACATTGCCTTATATGAGCCCCTTCTATCATCAGCAGCAGTGGCGCCCTTGGCCCAATTCATCCCAACCCGACGCATCCACTTCTACCACTACCAGTTACCCACCTTTGGATCCCTCCTTGATCCAGTTCATGGCCGACATGACTTTAGCCTCCGAGGCAGCAGCTACGGAGAGAGAGGCAGCGGCTAGGGAGAGAGAGGCGGCAGCTAAGTGGCGTGAGGAGGAGGCTCGGGATAGAGCTCTTTTGTCGCAGCGGATGGACAGGATGTATTATGACTTGGCTCTTGGCCAATACCCTTCTTACGATAATTGGTGTAGGGAGGGGTATAGGGAGCCAGTTGGCCCACATCCGTCCTATTTCATGTGGCCAGAGGGCGGGTATGATCAGGGTTCTAGGGTGTTTGGTGATTTCAATGTTCAGCCAGACTATTATTCTTCTGCGCCGGGTTTTACTCAGCCGGTAGTTGATGAGGAGGAGGTGGACCCAGAGATTGCGGCTCAGAATGCCGAGTGGTTTGACAGGATGGGTCCACGGTTCGAGATTGTGGAGGGTGGCGGCTCTGGTTCGGGAGCCCAGGATGTAGATGCGTCTTTTGCTGAGGCCAGTCATGGCCAATTTGATACTACATCCTCTGATTTCACTGGATACTCTTGAGGCCGGAAACCCATGAGTATGATCCCTTATAATCCAAATCTTCATCATATTTACATTTTCGCATGCATTTAGATAGTTGTATTATATCTTAGCCTAGTCATCCATTTAGTTGCATCCATTTAGGCTTGCATTAGAATTTAATTTTGTAACATATCGTCACATATTAGCCTTGCATCCATATAGTGTAGTTTGCATTTACTTAGATCATGACATTGTATTATATCATTTTGCATTTAGTTTTAGGACTTTTATTTAGTCCATGCATTTACTTAGAGCTAACCCTCTCGTATATATTGTTCATATTGTTTTTATTTTTCAAAATATTTAAAAACCCAAAAACATGTTATTTGTTTTGAATTCACCCCTCACACCATGTAAATACCAAGTGTGGGGAGGGAATTCCCATAAATTGAAAAACCCAAAAAGATTGTTTTGTTTTTCCTTTTCTTTTTTCTCTCCTTCCATATTTGAGTCACTTACTCGGGGACGAGTAAGACTTAAGTGTGGGGAGGATTTTATTTCTTTTGTATATATCGTTGATTTTTGAAAAAAAAAGTTGAAAAATGCCTAAAAATCGAAAAATTTGAAAATTTTCCAAAAAATATATGTTTAGATTAGTTTGTATATAGTTTATTTTGTATATATTGCCGTGTGTTTCTTTTTATCTCCATCCATAGGTGCGCCCCACATCATATGAGGCACGAAAAAGGGAAAATGAAGACGCTTTGGTGAGATCTTTCCTATTTCTCTTCTCCCTTATCTCCTTTCCTTCTTACTTGAGGACGGGATGTGTTGATGACGATGGTGTGAATTTTGTTGATTGGCGTGTGTGCCACTTGTGTGCTGTTAGGAGATAGCATTAGCTTATGTGTCATATAGTCGGTTAGAGCATGTGCATTTAAGTTGTATATATGCTAGATTGCATCATGGCATATAGTTGCATTTAGAAAAATGTTTTAATAATTGTCTTTTTGGAAAACTTGTTGAATGTGCATAGTCCCTTTTTGCTACTTTTTTATTCATAAAGTGTTCATCTTAATCGTGGAATTTTAGACGCCCTGGGTTGTGCATTTCTAGTGAGTTTTAACCCGTCTACTAATGCCGAGCCACGAGTTTGCGCTTATTCCACCTCGACACCCTCGTTTGATGTGATTATTCCGATGGTAGAAAGAATTCTTAGGTGACCGTTCTTGCTATGCAACCAACCATGATTCATTGTTCTTCCACTTTTGATCAAAAAAAAAAAAGGAAACAAATCAAACAAGCTGAAAATATTGAGTCAATTATCGTCTTTTCTTGTTTTCGTCGAGGAAATGCAAAACGGAACTTCTAGGGATTCTAGTGGGCCCATATCTAGGCCCCCTTTCGATGCCACTACGGTGGGGATACCCCTATTGTTGGTTCCGACCGCATGTCCTTGACGGAAACCGTGTGCTTTCATGCCAAAAATTGCAAACCAAAATGCAAATCAAAAAGAAAGAAAAAGAAAAAGAAAGCAAAGTGTGAAATGAAAAATTTTCCAAGCAATAAGACTCAAATCTCAATTTCCTTTTATCCTTCTTGAATCATTCACCTTTGAAGTTGCATAGTGAGACGGGACGACCCTTGTGTCTCATTTATTTGAGAAACGTGAATTCCATATGCTATTGTGCTTAATAACGTCACGAGGATTTCATTTTCATCTTCCATTTTATCGCTTTTGGCCAAGCAAATAGTAGACGGGGTTCGAAATTTTCATTAGACTTGCACCGCTAGGAGGCGAATATTTTTCCATGCTTTATGATATTAGTGGCTTACAAGGATCATGCATTATTTAAACGGTTTTCCTTTTAGATATTTCCGTCACATGGATGAGGCATGTGATTTTTCTTTTGTTAGATGCATCTTTGTCGTGTTCTTACGTGTTTTTCATTTGGATGCGTCGAGATTTTGAGCAAGCCCCTACTTGCCTTGCAAGGAAGTACTCTACCTCATGAGTATCTCGTTGTGAGTTGAAGGGACGGAGGAGGCCCGTTAATTGCCTACCGTCGGATATTATTAATAGTTTAGGTTGTAGCCTTAATATTAGTGTAGTATTGAATAAGGGTACTTATGGGTCTCGAATTTTGTTTACTTACTCGGGGACGAGTAAGTCTTAAGTGTGGGGAATTTTGATAAGCATTCATTTAGTCACATTTTTACCTCATTTTCGTCCCCATTTTGGTCCGTTTACACGGATTTACGTGTCTTTAATTGCATTTTATTTCCCGATTTCCCGCGCTATGAATATTGATCTCAATTTGCAGGAATTAAGGCGGAAATGAGGAAATCGGTGCATAAAGACACTGCATGAGTCGGGATTCGAAGATGAGACGAAAAATGAAGAAGTATGTTATCAGGTGGCCCAGGCCGGTCCCCAGACCGGCGGCCGGCCCACCGGCCCAGACCACCACACTGCAAGTGAAAGAAATGAAAAAGTGAAGAAAAGGCCCAGGTAGCGCCGGCCGGTCCACCGGCGGCCGGTCGACTACCCGGCCCACACCTACATCAGAATGTATGTGAGAGTGATTTGGTGCTCCAGGCCGGTGGGGGACCGGCGGCCGGTCGACCGGCCCAGACCATTATTTCCCATACTTAGAAGATTTTTGAAGATTTTGAAGGCAAAGTTCCTGAAGTCACGCATGTGCTCCAGGCCGGTCAGAGGCCCGGCGGCCGGTCGACCGGCCGGGAACACAAGACTGAAAAATTCGCATTTTCTTCTAATTTCTTCCTTAATTTCGAGAGACCTATATATACCCCCCCTTATTATTTTGTAAGGAGTTTTTTTGAGCAGTCTTTAACATTCTTCTTAGCACGAAACCCTAGAAACTTGTAACCCAAATTAATCATTAAATACTCTCCTAATATTTCCCTAATCCAGTTTTAGTTTCTCATTTTCAAGTTGTTGATTTTAGCATTTCATTTTCATTTCTTGGAATTTGTATTGAAGACTTGGGTGAAGACATTCCCTCATACTCATCAATATAAGTTTGTTTGGTATAAAATCTCTCATCTTTTTATTGTTTATGCAATTAATTTCCATCTATAGTTTATAGTTCATCTTTTGATTATTATCTTTATTCTTCTCATAGTATTATGGTGATTGAACTCCCCCTTCCCTTTAGTGCTTTGATTTCCTTTACCATGTGTGAGTAGATTATCCTCTAGGGTTTAGGGGAGCCTAAGGGTGGATCATGTGGGGTATTAGGTTGGTTAATTAGCAAGTTTGTGGTAAATGATTTGGGTATTGCCCATATGAACACCAAGTGTTTGATGAAATGTGTGAACGAAAGTTACCATTTTATCAAGCATGGTTTGATCTTCTCTTAAGCGACGGTGGTAGAGACGATTAGACTAAGTGTTTATATGGGTGATTTGAGACAAATGCGATAGCTTGTTGATGATTATCGATTGTTGAGACATTAGGAATCGATTTTACTCGAATTATTTACCTCTTTCGCTAGTTACCCGACTAACCCATTAAATCCCCCTAAGGTGAACCTTTTACCCTAGCCTTTCCCTTAATTGTTTTCATCTTTATTACTTAGCGATTACTTGTTTTTCCTAGTTTTTAGTTAACTTTCCAATCCGTCATATTTTAGGCTAGAATAGGATTCAATCGAACTAGTAGTTGACCTCCCCCATCCTCGTGGATTTCGACCCCTTTATACTACTTTTATTGGGTTATTTTTGATGCTTGTTTTGACGACAAACCGATCATCACGCCTCTTTCGTGAATTGTTCTACCGAATTTGGGGTACTCGGCGTCTATGATTGAACGAGTCTTGGATGCGAAATGTTATCGCATGTCGAATCGGAAAATGTGATTCCGAGAATCTGGCCAGGTTTAGACTAGGACCGTATTATTATCGTCGTGCTACCAGGAGAAAATTAGTCTACATATACGAAATATGATCGTGTATGCGTTCAGGGAAATGTGATCCCGTGGATGCCTTTTAATCATACTTGCCATGTACACGGTGCTAGTGCGTTTCATTTACCGTGAGAGATATCGTCTTTGTGTCGTTGTGTTTGGATGCGTGATTACATGATCATTGCATGACTTGGCATGGTTTGTTTGTCAAGTCCATGATTGTTTATTCATGATCATTGTATGAATTGGCATGGTTTGTTTGTCGAGTCTCAATCATATCAAACTTATATCGCTAACGGTGAGATGTAAGCCCTAGTGAGCGTATTCGGTTGTCTAAGAGTGTCTTCCCCGAGTCTTTGTATAACATGATGGATTCGGATTTGTACTTCTTATGCTCTTATCATTGTATATTGAATTGCCTATTTATTCTTATCGTATTTCACATGTATATCTATATATGCATGTTTCTACCTTTTGTATTTTCTTTTATGTACGTTTAATGTGATATGGCAGGGAGAACCCGGAGTTACTCCCCACTGACTGTGGCGTTCATGTTTTTCATGGATGAACAGGTTGCTTGATTTGGATGGCTTTTTGCTATGATATTTTGGGTTCGGGTGTGAGCTAGCGGGCGTTGTCCCTGGAAGTTTCACCTCTAGACGATTTTAGCTTATTTGCTAAACACTTTGACTTTTATAACATTTTGAGAGATTTCGTCTCTTTGTTGTATTTCGTACTTTAGTTTGTAATATTTTACACTCCTCGTTTATTTTTTCTTGCATGTATAAAAGTTTTAAAAACTTCATATTTCCGCTATATAATTCACATGCTTGTATGTTTTAAATTTTCCGCATTCGCGAGGGTTGTCACAGTAAGAGACTATTCCATGAGGATGTTCTCTATTTCATTGTCAATCAGTATATTAAAAATAATCCCTTTTAGACTTACCATGCCTAGAAAAACCAATATCAGTCGATAGTCCAAGATATTTTTCCAATTCAACTGTAGGAGAAGCCAAGAAATTTTTAAAACATGCTTGAGCAAACGACAAAGACGAATTGGTACTTATAATAATAGCAAAGTTTGCCTCATTAACACACGGCCATGAGCCACTACAAAAATATGAAATAGTAGCAGCCAATATTGTCGAGCACAAAGAAATAGGCATGTCTTCAAGAAAAAATAAGGAATGTCCGCAAATAACAAATGTGAAATAGCTTTATTTCCTCTGCAAATCTGACTACCCGTAATAGTACCAATTCTTTCTTCCCTTCTAATATTTTGAGACGAGACCTCATAATAAAGAACGAAAATATAAGGTGATAGTGGATCCCCTTGTCTTAGACCACATCGTGGATCAATCTTTTGAGAGGGTATACAGTTGATCAAAATCTCATAAGAAACAATGGATATACATTTCATGATAAGTTCAACAATCCAAGCCAGAAAACCCATCGTTGACAGAGTAGCTCGAATAAAATGTCAATTAAACCTATCATAGGCCTTGCTCATATCGGCTTTAAAAGCCATTTTTCCAAATTTAGAAGAATAAATCTTACAGAAGATTTCATTAGCAATAAGTATATTGTCACTAATGTTACGAATAACGACCTTTAACAATTTTAAAAAGAAATAACCAGCTTCAAGATTGTCATTATATTAGCTCTCTTCTTGATATATTTCCAAAAAAAAGAAAAAACATGTCGTCTTCATGCAATCCATGCACACAAGTGGAACGTATTAAATATATTATTAGTGTAATTAATGTCTATTAGATATCTAATGTCCTCTCGCAAGTCGGGTTTTTTCTTTTGTATCTTTAATCTTTACCACCTTAGAAATAAAAGTTAATGCTTACCACAAGAGGAAATAAAATTTAACAATCTGGCTGCTATATGTGGCAGAACCATGCATCTGCTTCAAACCCAGCGTAATGTTCCTTGGTCACCCGACAAAAAAATGGCGAATACCATATGTAAACAAGAATAGCGTACCTAATGACAAGACATCTATGAATACTTTATATACGGAGACAGTTGAACCATGGATGTAGTTGGGAATAACGATTCTACATCGGTACTATCTCAGATTAGTATAAATTTGAGTTTTTGTGCATTTTTTTCGAGCATTTTAAATAAAGTTTATAAATTAAATTTTAAATCTTATAGGTGATGTTTTTTGAGTTTTATTGTAATTTTTTTAGCTTAATATTCCAATTAATAAACTCAAAAACTTTATAGTAAAATTCATAATTTTTAATACTAAACTCAAAAACTTTATTGTAAAGCTCAATATCTATATTATCTATGGTAGTACATCAGATGTATAATCCACATACTGTAGTTGGTATAAGCTATTATTCTTTTGGACTTAATTTCATTTTATTTCATATCTATTGACTTATGGTTCCCTATGTCATGTTAAGTTCAACTCAAATTTTTATTCACTTTGCTTCATGTTCAGTTCATTTTACAAGTTTATTAATTTTGCTCAATCAGTTTAGATACTTTAAGCTCACTAGTTGTTGCACCGCAGCCTACCGGGTGCAGTGCCCCAATTTGGCGAAATGCAAAGCAAAAGTAACTCGGAAGTATAACAACAGAAAAGGGTCATGGTCCATCATATATTTAGAAATGGTAAACCGATCATAGTAGGTATTATACTATAGGTGGCAATCGGGTCAATCAGGTCGGTTACGGGTCGGGTTCAGGCAGTTCGGGTCATGTCAGGCTCGGGTTTGGTCGGGTCAAGTTGCTTATTCAGGTCGAGTCGGGTTCGGGTTGAGTCGCTTACGGGTCAGGTTAATCGGGTCAATAACTACAACATGTCAGTTCAGTTTCGGATGGGTTGACCAATGAGTCGGGATATATCAGGTCAATATGCTTGATCAGGTCGAGACCGGTTTAGTTTCGGATTACTGATGGGTCGAGTATTTTATATTGTCGTCTTAAATTTGAAAATTAATCGGGTCAATGGTCGGGTCGTTCTGTTAAAATATCACTTTTGAACTTATGAATAGGCTGAATAGGCTCTATTAGAATGGTGTATTTGAGGTTTGCAGAAGGACAAGCCTTCCTACTTCTTTAGTGGCCGACTTCCTCTTCCTCTTGCTCCTCGGTTTTGGTAATGCGTCTTTCGAATCCAACGAACTGAGGAAAAGGAAGGGGAGAGAGTCCGAGCCCACTCCGATCTCGACACCCCAGATGTCAAAGCGCCGGCTTGTCCAATATTGGCATTCCCAGGGAGTTGGTTTTAAGATCATAATTAATAACCGAGGTCGGATTGTATGGTCATAACTCATAACTCATAACTCTTTCTTCCCTTTATTGTTTTCAATGAAGCCAAAACTAAACACTCTTTTCCTCACAAAGCGTTAATTTAAAATTTTCTACATATATCACTTGCAAAATCATTATTAATAAGTTTAACTAGGAATATAGCGTACTAAATTTACAACTGACTATTTATTTTAAGATTACATTTTGTTTTGAAAAATAAAATGAGCGATAATTTTTTATATCAAATTTATTAACAAAAAAACAAACTATAAAGGAATTTAGATTCTTAAAAAAGATTATTTGGCTATGAGTCGGGTCGAGTTTAATTGGGCTAAAACGAGTTACAGGTCGGTTCAGTTCGGTTTGGATCAGGTCTGGTTTGTGGGTGAATCGGGTTTCGGGTCGGGTTGGGTCGAGTCACAAGTCGGTTCGGGTCATATCATTTCAGGTTCTATCGGTTTATCGGTTAACCTTCGGGTCGGTTCAGGTCGGTTTCAGTTCAGCAAATTTACGGGTTCTATCAGGTCGGTTTTCAGATAAGTCAGGTCGGTTCTTCGGGTCGGGTCACCTTTTGCCAGCTCTAGGTATTACACAACTAACGAAAATGCCTGAAACACGATGTCTAATGCAAAACAATTAGAGAAAAGTTGAAAAATAGAAGGCCAAATGACACATTCATTCTTCGAATTCTCTCATTTGCCTCTGAACATTTCACTTCCTCTCAGCTCCTTCTGGAGAATTGTTGCCTGTAATATCCACATTTCATAGTTATGACTAACCAATCAAGAAGAAGAAGAAGACAATAAAAAAATTCCGTTTTGTTCTGGTACTTATATCTGAATCAATATTAAACCTAAGCACATAGAAAGATTTGAAAAATTAAACCCAAACACACAGACCAGTAAACTCGTCAAGTAATAAATCAAATTCAAGTTTCTAATAAGGCAAATCATGTGACATAACTAAATCTTAAGTCACATAATTGTTGGGGCTCAAATAAATCCCCACATGGATCGATGACGTGGCGCGCAGTGATTGGATAAAAAGAGAGCATATGGATCAAGCATATGTATGGACCAGATTGAAAGTAAAATAAGAATAACGGCTGAGATCAAGAGTAACTAGCACACTTGTGCAACAGTCATATTTTGCTAAGTTAATAACAGCCCCCATGAAAAGCGGACCGGCTGAGCAGGTTTCGGAGGAAGACTAAGAGAGACGTTGGAGGAGAAGTGAGCATTATAAAAGGAAGGGAAGAGAAAGCAAGCAGGGACATTCAACGCTCTCGCCTTAAAATCAGAGTACAAGCCTTCAAGCAATTATCAAAGCAAATTCATCCTTGTTTCTTTATTTACGTCCAAATATTCTGTACCACCTCAGCAAATACTTTCACAATTTAGTGCATATATTTGGCGGGATTCTGACTCCCTCCGCGGTTTTTCCAACATTGGGTTTCCGCGTCACCAATTCTTTGTGTCATTTCTTTTCTTGCGCTTTTCCTTACGTTATTTCATCATTTGAGTACTAGTAGAATAACCACTTTGATCCACCTAAACAAGTAAATCACCTAATTAGCAAGTTTTTTTACCAAAACAGTTTGGCGCCCACCGTGGGGGCATAGTGGTTAATATCTACAGTCAAAACAAAAATCCAAACGACCAAATCGACATGTCAGGATTCAATTCACCCAATACAAGCGGTTCCCCCGTGCAACCTTCTACTTGGCCTCCTCGATCAACTTTAGGAGCACCCGGTACCCCTGCCAGTCTGAACCAGCCTATCCCATCCACCCTTCGGAGGGAGGCACTAAGCCAGACCAAGGTATATAAGCCACCGAGGGTGCCAGAGTCCGGCGGTCAGAGTCCGGTAAAAGTCACCGTTCAGGAGCAGATAGGTCCAGCAGAGATAGCATCCTCATCAGGAGCGAGATCGTGATGGCCACCAATCCCCCTAGAAGGATCAGGGAGGCAGCGCCGCGCAGGTCCAGATCCATTCCAGCCAGACCCACTACAGACTCTCATAAGTGGAATAAGCGTCATCCATGATGCCATCAAGAGTCTGGAGAGGGACAACCAAAATCTGAAGGAGAGAATGGTTGCTCTGGCAAACCAGCGACCGGTACCCAACCTTCCAAGCAACCAGACGTCAGCCCCAGCTACCTACCTGTCCTAGGAGGTGCCTAGTGCAGGTCCACGGCGCCAGATACCGCAAGAACTAGTGACCCAGCTGGACTTGGTAACGCCGCTGCCGGTTCGATCCATGGGACCTACTGGGCCAGGGACCTCGACACCCAGCCACTTCGCTCCCCCAGGCTATCCACAAATACCAGGTAACCTACCTTCTGGTGCTTCCTTCGTTACTAACCCTTTCTTTGGTACAGGTACTCTAAGACAACCAATGGCCCATCAGTGGAGGCCCATCATCAACGCTCAGCCCGTGCAAAGCGAAGTGACCTACACCCCCTACTCAGGAAAGCAGATCCAAGGAGGAACAACGCCCGGAGGTAGTTTCTTTGGCCCTGCTCCTGGTGTTCCTAACCCTTTTGCAGGAATAGGAGGACCAGTCGAACAAAAACTCCAGGAACTAAGGGACATGATCAACAAGATCCCGGGGATGCCGCACCCTATGGAGAGAGCCATGCCTAAGAGCTACGATGATTCCCCTTTCGCGGATGGCATAGCACTCATCAACGTGCCCAAAGGGTTCAAGCCACCGGTAATGACGTTGTATGATGGAATTGATGACCCCCTGGACCACATCAACCAGTACAAGCAGAAGATGATGATGGTCACCGCAACAGGCCCCCTGAAGAAAGCATGCATGTGTAAGGGGTTTGGATCCACCCTCTCTGGAGCCACCCTGCAATGGTTCGTGAGCCTCCCTAACAGGAGCGTGGGAACCTTCGCTGACCTAGTGAACCTGTTCACCCAGCAGTTCGCTAGCAGCAGGAAAACAGGTAAGCAGACCAGTGACCTGTACCGGATAACTCAGAAGTTCGATAAATCTACCTGAGACTTCCTGAACAGGTTCAACAAAGAGAAGGTGTCCATCCATAGATGCGACATCGCTACAGCCATCGAAGCGTTCCGCCAAGGGCTTCACCAGGACTCAGATCTGTACATGGATCTTACCAAGTAAACTTATGCTACGTTTGAGGATGTGCAATCCAAAGCCATGACAGCAATACGGTTAGAAGAGGACGCTGAATCCAGAAGAACCACCTACGATACTGACGGGAGCACCAGAAAGGCAGTAACCGACAAGAAGGGCGAAAGATCAACCCATATAGCAGGCCCACCGTCAACAAGGTTTCAGAAGGGGCTGACTGGCGAAACAACCCAAACTTGCCCCCAAAAATCAGCGATTATGGGTTCTCTACAAGCATGACATGCTTGCTCAAAGCCCTGAAGGAGCTAGGTGGAAGGGTAAGGTGGCCTAAGAAGTCAGCTGGAGACAAGGGCCCAGACAAGAGGCACCAGAGCAGGAGGTGTGATTTCCATGATGACGTCGGCCACAACACTAAAGACTACGTGGCCTTACGGAAGGAGGTCAAGCATCTCTACGAAGCAGGATACCTCGACAACCTACTCCCAAAAGGAAGTAGACCTGGTAAAATAAACGCCACGGATCAGGTGCTACCTTCTCCACCTCTTCTCTATAGTAAGGTTTTCAATGTAATCACAGATGGTTCAGAGCTGTGTGGGTTAACCTACTCAGCCGCCAAGAGACATGCTAAAGAAACAAAGGGGGACTGGCCTGAGACCTCCTGCAGGGTGAGCAGGATGTACCTACCAGCAATCTCCTTCGACAAGACAGACGCACATGGTGTGGAAGAGAAACATCATGATGCACTAGTAATTACCCTGTCCATAGGAAATTGTCTGGTGAAGAAGATCCTGGTAGACACTGGGAGTTCAGTGAACCTCCTCATGTTAAGCACCCTCAAGAATATGGGTCTAAGTGAGAAGGACCTGACCAACAGGGCAGTACCCCTGGTGGGATTCAGTGGTGAAACCACGAGATCACTAGGGGAAATAGTTATTCCTACTTTTGCTGGTGGAATTAATAAGCAAGTAAGATATTTAGTTATTGATGGTGGTCCATCTACTTACAATATAATCCTTGGCATGCCCTGGATCCATGAAATGAGAGCCATACCCTCGACGTACCACTAGTGCCTAAAGTTCCCAACACCATAGGGAGTACAGGAGGTACGAGGAGACCAAGAGGAGGCCAGAGGCTGTTACAAGGATGCACTGAAGTAGACCGTCAGCCGCAAGCATAACAATTACAGACCCAACATGTCCATGAGAAGTATGTGGAACCCCCACAGGAAGAACTCGACCATATCACATTGGACATGCTGCATCAAGAGCGGATCGTGTTGGCAGGAGCAGACTGCACCGGTCAGATACGAGAAAGACTACTTTAGCTACTCAGAAGGAACGCAGACAGCTTCGCCTGGTCACATGACGACATGGTGGGCATAAACCCCAGCATAATAACCTCCCGTCTTAATGTGGCCCCTGGCTACAACCCGGTCAAGCAGAGAAGAAGGAAATTCGCTCCAGAAAGCAACCAGATCATTAATCTGGAGGTAGATAACCTGCTGGAAGCAAGAAAAATCCGAGAAGTGAAGTATCCAGAGTGGCTCTCAAATGTAGTGGTGGTCCCAAAGAAAAACAACAAGTGGAGGGTGTGCGTAGACTTCACCGACCTGAACAAAGCATATCCAAAAGATCCGTTCCCCCTGACACATATTGATGCCATGGTTGATGCCACAACAGGACACGAAATGCTAACCTTCTTGGATTCCTAGAGTGGGTACAACCAGATCAAGATGCACCCCGCAGATCAAGAGAAAACGGGCATTCCAGTCAGAAGGTGGGTTGTACTGCTACAACGTAATGCCCTTTGGGCTCAAGAACGCATGATCAACCTACCAGATATTGGTCAATAGGATGTTCAAGAAACATATAGGAAAAACAATGGAGGTCTATATTGATGACATGGTGGTGAAATCAAAACAAGCTATGGACCACATACAACATCTCGAAGACACCTTCAACACCCTCAGGGAGTATAAAATGAAACTAAACCCCCTGAAGTGCACCTTCGGAATCTCCTCGGGAAAATTCCTAGGGCACTTGGTGACACTGAGAGGCAAGCACGGAGCAGATAAAAGCGCTATTACAGCTATAGTCCCCTCAGAAGCCGAAAGACGTGCAAAAGCTGATAGGGAGGGTGGCAGCCTTGAACCAGTTCATCTCAAGGTCCTCAGATAAGTGTCGCCTCTTCTATGATATCTTAAGGCAGAATCAGCGGTTTGAGTGGACAGAAGAACACGAAAAGGAATTCCAGGAACTGAAGCGGTACATGAGCAGTCCACCCCTCCTTTCGGAAACAGAGCCTGGAGAACACCTCTACTTTTACCTATCAGTAACAGAAGCATCTGTCAGCTCAGTACTGGTACGAGAACAAGATGGACAACAACACCCAGTATACTATGTTAGTAAGTCTCTGCTACCTGCAGATACCAGGTACACAACGCTTGAAAAACTTGTACTAGCTTTAATAGTAGCATGTTATAAGCTGAGGTCGTACTTTGAGGCCAACCCCATCGTCGTAGTAACCATCTACCCCCTAAAAGCAGTAATGAGAAAGCCAGAACTGACAGGCAGAATAGCCAAGTGGTCCATCCACCTTAGTGGTTTCGACCTCAGGTTTGAACCCCGGACATCAATTAAATCACAAGCTCTAGCAGACTTTGTATCAGACTTTAGCCATGCTCTACAAGTACAGGCAGACCAAGAGGTCCTGACCCTAGAAGGGAGGAAATCGGACCAACCCTGGTTGTTACAGATAGATGGAGCTTCAAACATGAGAGGAACCGGGGTTGGCATAGTCTTGAGATCTCCACAAGGAGACATGATAGTAAAGGCGGTGCGCTGCGAATTCAGAGCCACCAACAACGAAGCAGAGTATGAGGCCTTAATCCTAGGCCTACAGTTAGCCCTTGATCTAGGGGTGCAGAGCATCTCAGTATGCAACGATTCACAATTGATTGTGAACCATGTCAACGAGGAGGACACCGCCAGAGATTCCAAAATGCTAGCTTACCAAAAGGTGGCGAAATAATTATCTCTCAAGTTCCAAATGTTTATCATAAGGCAGATCCCCAGGGACCAGAACACTAAGGAAGAGGCCCTGGCCACCCTGGGGGCAACCTTCAAACCTGGTACCCTCTCCAGCATACCTATTGTGCACGTACTGAAACCGGTGGTAGACAAGGAAGAGCTAGGTAACTGTGGAGAGTCCAAGACTCGAACACAGTGGTTAAAGGAGGCAGGGGTACAAAGCAATACTGAAGGACAGGAAGAAAGCCAGCCAGACTGGAGGAAACAGTACCAGGACTGGCTACAACACGACATATTACCAACAGACAGGAAGGAAGTAAGAAGTTTTAAGAAGCGTGCCTCTCACTTTATACTAATCGATGGTATCTTGTTTAGAATATCCCTGGCGGGCCCTTACTTATGATGCCTTGGAAAAGAGGAACCTCTCCAACAGCGGGCCCTTACTTACAGACTGCAGGAAACCATCTTGCATGACCTCCACAGCGGCGAGTGTGAAAATCATGCAGAGGGCAGGAACCTCTCCAACAAAGCACTACGACAAGGATACTTCTGGCCCACCATACGCAAAGACGCCATGCAATACGCCAAGAAATGTGACGCATGTCAGAGACACGCTGCAGTAACCCACCAACCTGCAGAACCCCTGCATCCAGTCATCTCACCATGGCCTTTCATGAAGTGGGGTATGGACATCGTGGGAAAACTACCTAGAGCCCCTGGAAAGAAGGTCTCCATGCTAGCCATGACTGATTACTTCTCTAAGTGGATAGAAGCAGAGTCATTCTCCCAGGTGACTGAGAGACAAGTCATATCATTCATCAAACGCAACATCATCTGCAGATTTGGGATACCTTCAGAGATAGTATGTGATAATGGGTCCCAGTTCATCTCCAACCAGACCAAGGCCTTCTGCGCCAAGTGGAACATTGCATTACACAAATCCACTCCCAGGAACCCCCAGTCAAATGGCCAAGCAGAGTCCAGCAACAAAATAATAATTGACAACCTAAAAAGAAGATTGGAAGAAGCTGGGGGCAGGTGGGCAGAAGAACTCCCTTTGGTACTCTGGTCCGACAGAACTACACCCAAGTTAGCTACTAG
This sequence comes from Heliosperma pusillum, assembly GCA_022085475.1. Lineage (NCBI taxonomy): Eukaryota > Viridiplantae > Streptophyta > Magnoliopsida > Caryophyllales > Caryophyllaceae > Heliosperma > Heliosperma pusillum. The sequence continues at coordinate 42,943 of JAIUZE010001034.1, read as the reverse complement.
CCAAACACCATTCAGCCTGGTCTTTGGCTCAGAGGCAGTCATTCCTACGGAAATGAGTGTACCCACACATAGATATGGATGCATAAGCGAAGATGAAAACCAGGTGGAGATGGCCAGCAACCTGGATACAGTAGACAAACTGAGGACAAGTGCAGAAGTAAGGTTGGTCTCCTACAAACAGATGGTGGCAAGGAGTTACAACAAGAACATCAAAATTAGGGTCCTGCAGGTAGGAGACCTGGTACTCAGAAAAGTTTTCCAAAACACTAAGAATCAGCAAGCTGGGAAGCTCGCCTACAACTAGGAAAGGGCCCTACCAGGTGGAAAGCATAGTAGGCAACGGAGCATACAAGCTAATGACTATGGAAGAGGAGATCATATCCAAACCCTGGAACATAGTCCACCTCAAGAGGTACTACCTCTAAAAACGGGCTCCGCAAGCCAGGCACCCCAGGTATGGTACCTTGACATCCTTCGCAGCCAAACAAGCAAAATCTTTTACAATTACAAAAGGATTTTTATTGTTAAGTAATACCTTTGAATAAAATTTTTTAGAACAATTCAATTATTTATAGAGCACATCACTGGCCTTTATTTTCAAAGTATTCAATTTTATTTTTACCAAAAGTAATCTCAAATTATTCAAGCATGTTTGGCTGCCCACAGACCTCTTCCCTGAAGGAGTCCTACTAAACTTAGAAGGCAGTCTGCCATACCCAGACTATCAGAAAACTCTTCCACAGGTACAAACAGCGTGCGCGTGGTGAATAAAGGGTCCAGTCCCTACTCAACCACCACAGACACCCCCACATAGTGTGGCGCTTAGATATATGGACAAATGACTTCAGAGCCACCGTCTATCGAAAATGCCGGCCCACATACAGAAATACATCAAAAGTGCGCCACACACAGTAAGTACAAAATTACTAAACAGATCATTCACAAAGGGCCAAACATGCCCGCCACACAACGAACTTAAAAACTGTTTTTACACGGTACCACCAAAACCAAAGACAAGAGTTCGACAAAATACGAAAAATAAAAACAAAGTGCCACAAGCACCTAAGTTTCGGCCTCTTGGCCACCACCAACACCATCACCACCATCATTGCTGCCACCTGCGTCTGATTGTGGCTCTACATTAACAGGGATCTGCTCTGTACCAGCCATCGCCTCCTCCTCAACTGGAGCTGCCTCCATCTCCTCCTTAATTGGAGCTGCGGAAACTCATATCCGGCTTGGTAGGGAAGAGTTTAGCAAACGCCTTCTCCTCCTCCTCCAGCTCCCACGAGACTTGTTCCCCAGACTAGAACTCTTTCAAGCACTGGATCTTGGACTCCAAGGAAGCAAACAGTACTACCTAAGAGAGATCCTTCTTCAGGGAGAGAAGCTGGCCCTCAGAAATTTTCAGCTTATCCTCCGCGCCCTTCATACCAGTTGAGAGGGAACGATTCACCCTCTGCGTCCTAGCCGGCTGGTCCTCCAGCACCTTCACCTCGGCTTGAGCCTTCACTAGCTGAGCCTCCAAGGAGGCGCACCTCTCATGTGCATTGTTCACCTCCCTTATCATCCGCACATGATCCTGACGGAGGAAGAGGGCCTTCTGGAAAGTCTACATCAGAAAACAAAGAATGAATGAAACCAAAAGTACTTTCTCAATAAGGGGTCGTACCAAAGAACAAATCAAGCAGCATACCTTGAAGGCATCCTCAACAGAAGAGTCCAGGGTCGCTGGGATGGGTGTGAAGCTGAGGGAGTACTGAGACCAAGGCAACAAGAATTGGCCCATCAACAGCCAGAACGGGACATCTCCCTGAACCCCATAGCTTGGGGAATGGTGAGCTTAGTAGGGGATAAGACTGGAGTGGGATGAGGAGCCACATAAGCAAGAGGAGGTACAGATATCGGTTCTTCTTCAGAGGGAGTGGCAGCAGCCTTCTTCTTCTTGGGGGTAGAAGGAACAACACCGCCAGCCAACTTTTTCTTCTTTTTCGCCATAAACTGGCTTACAGCTGAAAGCACCCAGACCTTATCGTTACACACAAAACATAGCACACATCCGTCCTAATGCACAAAACACCAGAGAACTCACCAGACGACATCCTCACTTCAGCAGTACTTTCAAACTCACCAATATCCTCCACAGAAGCAGAATCCTCCTTAGTAGCCTCAGATGGTTCTTCAACGGCCCCGCCAAACTTCGAGGACAGGAGCCTGGGGAACTTTCTCTGATCTTCCGGAAGGCCCAACAGCTTCCTCACGGCTGAATCGTCAAGCGAAGGCTTGTGCTGTTTAAAACCTGCACAGGAAAGTCAGTATACCTGGTAAGTTAACAAAACAGATAGAGAAAAGACAAGGGAGTACCTTCTAAGAAACTTCACTTATCAAGCAAGTACGAGGGCTGAGGAACAATGGAGTCGAGTCTGACATAGATGAAAAACTTAAACCACCCCCCATCCTTCACCTTGGTGGGCATAAGGATGTTGGGTACCCTACCATCAACCGTCCAAAGGGTCATCTGAAAGGGACCCAGAGGACGGTATAGGTACATATGGGCCAAGTCGGCTAAGGTGAGGCCCAGATCATGATCATCATTCAAGACACACATGGAGACTAATATTCTCCATGCATAAGGGGAGACCTGGCAGGCGGCCAAGCTGTTAAACTTCAAGAACTCCTGAATCAGGTTTGGGAAAGGAAATACCAAACCTAGTATGAAAGGGTACTCATACAAGCACGCCCACCCCGCGCGGTAGGCGACAGCCCTCTGACCAGGATGAGGGAGGTGGATAACGGCGTCATCGTTCGAATCATAGCGAGCACGAATTGTAGGGATATCTTCCTCTGTATACGCTGAATCACAAGCATATACTCCGTTAAGAACCCCCGTGGAGGGAAAATCCCCCTCGTCGGTACTAACAGAGGAAGAACCAGGCGATTTTCTAACGGATTTGCGACCCATTCTCAGAAAAATCAAGAAAATAAGAAGGATTACCTTGAATTGATTGGGGGAAGTGAGGGGAGTCAGAAAGAATTAAGGGTTTTTATGAGGAAGCTATGGAGTTTTTATAGGGGAAGTGGGAGTAAAGTGTGGAGAGTTGTGGCAGTTGAGGGAGTTAAGGAGGGGAGGGAGTTTAATTGATGGGACGTGGTAGAGGCGGTTGAAAGGACACGGGCCATCTTCAGGAAAGAAGAAAGGCACATCCGTACACGTGTCACCAGATGCGCCTATCTAGGGGCAATTATTGGGGCTCAAATAAATCCCCACATGGATCGATGACGTGGCGCGCAGTGATTGGATAAAAAGATAGCATATGGATCAAGCAAATGTCTGGACCAGATTGAAAGTAAAATATGAATAACGGCTGAGATCAAGAGTAACTAGCACACTTGTGCAACAGTCATATTTTGCTAAGTCAATAGCAGCCCCCATGAAAAGCGAACCGGCTGAGCAGGACTCGGAGGAAGACTAAGAGAGACGTTGGAGGAGAAGTGAGCATTATAAAAGGAAGGGAAGGGGAAGCAAGCAGGGACATTCAACGCTCTCGCCTTAAAATCAGAGTACAAGCCTTCAAGCAATTAGCAAAGCAAATTCATCCTTGTTTCTTTATTTACGTCCAAATATTTTGTACCACCTCAGCAAGTACTTTCACATTTTAATGCATATATTTGGCGGGATCCCGACTCCCCCCACGGTTTTTCCCACATTGGGTTTCCGCGTCACCAATTATTTGTGTCATTTCTTTTCTTCCGCTTTTCCTTACGTTATTTCATCATTTGAGTACTAGTATAATAGCCACTTTGATCCACCTAAACAAGTAAATCACCTAATTAGCAAGTTTTTTACCAAAACAATAATATATAGATTTAGTTAGTCACCCTTAGTTACCAAATTTTGTTGAGTCAACTCGGCCTAATCAATGTTTGAAACTCCCCAGGTTTGCCATTTGTTGCCTAAGTCGCTACTTTCTAGGTAAACCTAGATTAGAAGAGTCATTAAACTTGTAATAGTGGTCAAGTGGTTAGTGAACTCTGGCATTGAACATGTCACGCTACTTGTGCGTTTGCATACATCTGTCAAACGATAAAGTTTGCACATGAGTACAAAAACTTTAAAGCTTTTATCAAGGAGTAACACTAACCCATATTGTAATACTCCGTATTTCTGATGGACTTGTACTCGGTCGAGTAGGGGACACTCGACCGAGTGTGTGTTGTACTCGGCCGAGTACATGTCATTCGGGCGAGTACTCCAGTGTGTCGCTTAGGTAGTCTTCTATTTGGGTGGCACTCGGTTGAGTAGCGTGAGTACTCGAGCGAGTGCAGTGACTCGATCGGGTGTTTTGTACACTGTACCGAGTGCACCGGTCTGACGGGTTTTTTGAGCGATTTTTTATTACGATGATTAAGAAGCAAAAATAGATTTCTACGGTTAATCATTCATTATTAAAACCCTAATCTATCTTAAACTCTCTCTAAACCTCTCTTACTCATCCTAATTCATCTCTAAGACTTGGATCGTCATTTCTAGTTCGTCGGAGTTGTTCTTTGAATTGATCTCGTTGTAAGTATTCATATTCCTAATTTCTTAGTATTGTTGGGTAGGGTTGTTGAAACCTTAATGTGTTTTGGGGACAGGGATTTGATTTTATTGAACTAGATATTATTTATTGATAGGGGAAGGATTCGTAGAGGAAGATTTCTGATTTGTGCTTGCGTAATTGCGGGATTCACTTGAGGTAGGGTTTTCATACTCAGTACCTTTATATATTGATTGATGATGATTGTGGTTGTTGTTGATCATTGATGATGGATCTATGATGATGATGATGATGTTACTTGTGATTTTGATTGGTTACTGGTTATGTATTGGTGGTCAGCCGGGAGACGGTACCACACGCCTCTCGTGGCTCTCCCGCCACGACGGGGATGTGCACATTAATGTTCCGGAAACTCACGCTGTGGTGAGAGGGGATGTTGATGTCCAGTGATGTGGTCTGGTATCGTAGGTATAAGGACTTTAAGATATACAGTCTGATGCTGACATGGGTCACAACTTCGGCGGGAACTCGGTTACCGAAGTTTGGAAATGATACTGGCTACATGGTTGCCTTGAGATGATTATTGTGTATTGTTTGTCTATTTTGTTAGTATGTGACTTGTATGTTGCTTACGATGTATATCAGAGTAAGATTAACGAAGAAAAATAGACTAAGAAAGGAACACGGTGGAAACAATATGAGGAAGCCTGGTTTGGAGAAATAGTGCGTATGCATGTTTCCCGGGTGTTTTGTGCATGTGTTTTTACACAAATTCTTATTTCAGACGGGGGTATCCGTCTTAACCTTAAGACGGATACCATATTCTCTCACAAAATACCCATCAAGGGTGAGTGGAGAAGCACATGGGGGTGCCCACCTTGTCCCCTCTACCCATTTCCTCTCACAAAATACCCGTTGCAAGATCCGACCCGTCTTAAGTAAGACCTACAGGTGTTTTTAAGTCTTAGTTACTACGTAACTTTGCTCCAACTTTGGGAAATCAGTGGGTCCCCATTAGATTTCCTACTTAAGGTGGATTTTGGCAATTGGTCTTTTGGTTTCTTAATTTAGTTTATTATTATGAAGTTTGTTTATTAGTTTTATTTGCTAATTAGATTAGTCTTAGTTAAGCTAGTTTAATATATAAGCACTATCTTAATATAGCTATTCTTTAAGGAGAGGAGAGATTTGTGAGGCAAACACATTGAGAGTTTTAAGAGGCAGATCTAGAAAAACTGTATGCTCATTATTTGTAACATGTAATTCTCTCTACATAGTGAAGTATTTTCCCTCGCCCTGGTGGACGTAGCTATGACATTGATGGTGAACCACGTAAATCTTGTGTCTTTTATTTTTTGTATCTACTCCAAGACGCTTTCGCGTACAACAACTTGCACAAGAGCTTTGTGTTTTAGATCCAAGAGGAGAATAAGTCAAGAGAGACTATAAGAATTGAAAAGACCGATGGGAAGAATAGTTTTGCACTATGGCAGTTGAAGATGACAGCTTTGCTAAAAGAAAAGTGTATCTGGAAACCCTTGACGTAGGGTTTCTCCACAAAGGTGAAGAAGACTAAAGCTTCTGCTTCGAGTGTTGAACCTAGGGTGACTGAGACAGAAGATCCTGCCTTGGTAACAATGGAGCAGAGGGCTCATTCATCGATCGTGTTGAGTTTGTCAGACGATGTCCTAACCGAGGTAGCCGAATGGTTGGTTGCTGCAGGATTATGGCTGAAATTGGAAATCAGTTTGTACATGACAAAGTCACTCACCAATAAATTGTTGTTGAAACAACGTATGTTCTCTTTCAAGATGCAAGTAAGTATGTCACTTTGTGATCATCTAGAAAAATATAGTACTATATTACTAGATCTGCGTACTATAGATGTTAAGGTTGAGGATGAAGATGTTGTTTTAAATCTGCTGGTTTCTTTACCTGCATCATATGAGAATTTTGTTGATTCTTTTGCTCTTCGTAAGGAAACATTGACCCTAAAGGAAGTGAGTCAGCACTTTGCACTAGGGAGTTGCGTCAAAACGCAACTGTTGACTTTGGAGATGGATCATAGGGCAGGCTTAGTTGTTAATAAGGCTAAGAAAGATGGATCTTATAGGAAAAAGGCTACGGCTAAAGTTCAAGACACCAATAATGCTACTAAGACTGTTATCTATTTTCTATGTAAAGAACCCGGGCATAAAGGACCTAGTTGTCCTAAGTTGAAAACTAAGTCTAATGCGGTTGTAGTTCAATATAAGAATACAGAGTACGATTTCTGAGGCGGATTATGCTCTTGTGGTTGATCATGTTCGTCCTATTGATCGTTGGATTCTGGATTCAGGGTGTTTTTATCATATGTATCCACACAAGCATTGGTTTAGTACTTCTGAGTCCTATAATGGGGGTCACGTTGTTGTTGGTAACAATACTACTTGTAAGGTAGTGGGTATTGCGTCAATCAAGGTGAAGATTACTGAGGATAGGATTTGTGCTTTGACTAAGATGAGGCATATTCCAGCTTTGAGGAAGAACATTATTTCACTTGGTGCATTAAGTGATTTAGGATATGAGTTCCACGGTAAAGGGAAGATATTGTCTGTCATATAAGGTTCTAGTTTGGTGCTTAGAGGTGTCAAACAAAATTCCTTGTATGTCTTACAAGGTGAAATACTCACTAGTTCGGCAATTTGTGCGTCCGTAAATCACGAAGAGATGACCAAACTTTCGCACAAAAGGCGTGGTGATATGGGTAAGAGGGATGCAACTATGCTTGGACTTGTTGAATATAGACAGTTATGTCTAGACTCGTTGGGGTGCTGAGCTCGAGGTGGAGCCTTGAGCGGCCCGGTCCAGGGCTAAATGGACTAAGGGTATATTGGATGGTTATAGAATCAAGGTGGAGTCTATGGTGTTTCAGTGTAAGAGCTCATTTGTTGGAACATGGCAGATACTTGTGTACTTGCGAGTGACTTGTATAGTGGTCGAGTGGTTTGGAAGTCGTTTGCTAAAAGCGACTGTCCGAGTCAAGGTGCAGAATTGTTAGTATGTGACTCGTATGTTGCTTACGGTGTATGCAGAGTAAGATTAAAGATGAAATATAGACTAAGAAAGGAACACGGTGGAAACAATATGAGGAAGCCTGGTTCAGAGAAACAGTGCGTATGCATGTTGCCCGGGTACTTTCTGCATGTGTGTTTAAGTCTTCAGTTGGTCTTGCTTCAAACGGACCATTTTGGTCTGAAGCAATAAAACGGGATTTTGTAACCACTTTACAGTTAGATGTAACCACTATTGAAAACAAGTTGATATAAGTTGTGGTTATATTTTATCAAAAAGTGGCAACATAATCCCGTCTTATTTTTCAGACGGAAATGGTCCGTCTGAAATAAGAATTTGTGTTAAGTCTTAGTTACTACGTAACTTTGCTCCAACTTTGGGAAATAAGTGGGTTCCTATCATCTTTCCTACTTACGGTGGATTTTGGCAATTGGTCTTTTGGTTTCTTATTTTAGTTTATTATTATTAAGTTTGTTTATTAATTTTATTTCCTAATTAGATTATTCTTAATTAAGGTAGTTTAATATAAAAACACTATCTTAACATAGCTGTTTTTTAAGGCGAAGAGAGATTTGTGAGGCAAACACATTGAGAGTTTTAAGAGGCAGATCTAGAAAACTCTGTGCTCATCTTTTGTAATCTGTAATTCTCCCGACATAGTGAAATATTTTTCCTCGCCCTGGTGGACGTAGCTATCACATTGATAGTGAACCACAAAATCTCGTGTCTTTTATTTTTTGCATCTACTCCAAGACGCTTACGCGCACAACATATGCGTTGATTGATATATGATGGTACTGACCCCATTTATCTTTTCAAAACTGTTGTGATCTATTGGGGAGTAGTGAGCAGGTATTCGTTGAGCATGCGTGGGATTAAAGCGAGTACCATTGATGATGAGTCTAGCTTCCGCTGCGTTTTTAGACATTAAACTTTTGTGGTTTGAGTATTTGGATTAAGACTTTGTTTTTTTGTTTAAGTTGATTATAATAAATGTCGTTACATTATAGTCTATTTGATATTATCTACGTCGGGCAACCGAGATGGGAGATTCCTTGTTTACTCAGAAACGCCTTAGTAAGACTCTTTGATAGATGGGGGTGTTACATATATAATCTAAAATGTAGAACATTAACACTTAGTCCAGCCCTCAAATTTCTAATGGATTCTTCAAAGATACTTTTTGATCTATTGTTCAGAGTCTTTTATTTGTAATTCCATGATTTAAACTATAAGAGTAGCCACTACCTATGTAAGGAAGGTACTAATTTGGTAAAACCAATGCATAGTTAGGCAAAATCACTTGTTTATATTCCGGCGTTTAGTAAGTGCACCTGGTTCAGTTCGTTTGACTATGGGAGTTGTTGGTATTGCTGATGATTTGGATGATGTTGCTCGCGGCCGATCTACTGTGTTCTACCACCATGTGGCTGACCCTAGTCATCTTTCTAGTCGTACAGTGACACTAGTATCATTAGATGTATTATTTTTTTTACATTGTATGCCTATGGATGTAACTATGGCCCCGAAAGCCAAAACATAATGTAATTACGTCTCTTTACTGCTGCTGAAAAAAAAAGATCTAGGCAAAAGCAGTATGCAAATTTTTTAAAATCAATCACAACAAGATTAAACTATATCGTCCTGACCCTATGAGCACAGTTAGAAATGAGAGGAAGCTATAATGAGATGGCCATAGAAAATGAGTGGATCACATGAAATGAGATTACAAAGCAGTGGATCAAAAGAGTATAATGATAATGGTCAAATTTGTAGAACCTAATTAGGCCAGATTTTTCTAGGGTGGATTATCTTGATGGAATTTGAGTTTCTCCTAAATTAGTTGAGAAAATGTATGTTGATTGGTAAATTTTAGTTGGGTGGATAACGAAGTGAGGAGGGTTAAAAGAGGGGCAGATGAAAAAACATTGGTAATTAGGTATAATAGATGAGATTCATAAAAAATGCTCAAATTAATTAGGAGGAAAATGATGAGTTGCAAGTGATGATGAGGTTCAAATTAAATAGTTAAATTTAACTTTTAAGAGTGTTTTAAGTTTAATAACAAATAATGAAGGGGTTAAAAGGAGGGTATTTTTGTCTTTTCAAGTGACCTTTAGGGGTTCGGTAAGAAATAGTAGTGTATTATAACTGAGCCTATTATTATGGTATTAGTTTTCAAAAAAAAATTACTTTTGCAGTAATTTTTAAAAACGAGATTACTTGTAATAGAAATTATTAAAACAACTCTAGAGAGTTCACTTTATAAACCCAAGGGGGTTCCACTCTAAAACCAATTGGCAATAAAGGGAGTAGCCAATTGCCTTATAAAGTGGTAAATTCTCCCCTCTTTTATCAATGTGGGTTTACACTCACATGTGGGACTATTGAGTTTCTTCAAACTCTTCATCACATGTGAGCCCACTTTAATCAGACTGGGGCTTTCTGGTCTCTCTTCCAGCCGTCAAGCAAACCGTGTTATTCTTCAACGGCTGCATTTTTTTTCTTAGCGCAGTTTTTTTTTTTTCTTTTTATGCCCAGGTCTTTTTTTACCATGGGCTCTGATAGGCGGCTGGTTAAGGGCTGGTTAACCTCGACGACGTTTTAGGAAATATCGACGACGTTTTTATTACGAAAGACGATAATGCCCTTATGCACTTAGACTCTCTATCTTTCTTCTCTCTCTTATCTCTAATTCTCCAAAAATCAAACACAACTAATTCAACTAAAAAAAATAAAAGAATTACAACAACAACAATTTCACTAAATCGATTATCATGACGGACGAACAATCTTCTGTATGTTTACAAATTAATCAAAATTTAAATTTGTTATTTTTACCCGGAATCCGTTAATTGTTTGTTTATATTTAATTAAGTTAATTGATTTAGAAGACGAGACGGGTTGTTGGCATCTTACTTTCGATGTTCAAGGTATGGTAGACCTCATCCAATTGATGATCTTGAGAAGCGACGTAAGTCGAATAAGTGTGGATGCAGTTTCCGTATCTGAGCCGTGCAGAATGATCGGGTCTGTCGCAAGCCCAATACAAAGATAAATTACCCAGACTAGGCTAATAACAAATTAATGTAATTAGGGAAGTAGGGGTCGATCCTCAGGGAGATGGTGTTTCCTATAGAATGTGAAGTGTCTCGCAATTGGGTTCTATCTAATGATTTCTGGGTTTTTGGGTTTTTGATATCTAAACTAATATAAAGCATAAATGAAAACAAAATAAAAACAAATGAAAACAATAAAGCAAGTGATGAAAAGCATCTAGGGAAGTAGGTTCACACATGTAGATTGACATATTAATGAAATTGGATTTGGAACATGCAAATAATTCATTGTGAGTTCGTAAGAATGATGTGTTCATTACAATCATAGATCAGATGGTCTAGCAGGCTTTTTAGGCGATTTACTAGGTCTTAATCTACCATGTCATGCTTTGTCTATTCAATTCTCGTATGTCTACCTTGGAAAAGAATTCCATTTTAGTCGATGATTTCCGGCCAGAAGTCGTTAACTATCGTTACAATCCAAACATGCATAGACACAATGTTTTAAAGGCACAATTTCTTTTATCCAATTAACATCTTTTAGTCAATCTAACATGGCTACCCTACACCTTAGAAAGGTGACTACTTACTCATAATGATATCTTAATCTAAGATGATATTAACAATGAAAACTAGAATAGACATGTTTATTTGATTTTGACTCTTTATATGGCGATAATAACGACGCTAATTGATAATCTAAGAAATGAAACAACGATTATAACAACACGAAAATGAATCTAAGACAATATGTAAAGAGAATAACAATCAAATAGAAAACATAAAGACATTAAACAAGGGATAAAATAGAAATACCTATATGACAATCGATGACGATAATGATAACAATAATAGAAAATCCTTGCACATAATAAACGATCCACCAATTACAACGCTTGAACCACACAAAGGAGATTACAAGGATGAAATTATTAATGATCTAAGCTAATGGACAGGAATAAACAAAGAACTAAAAACTAAAGAAGAAGAAAATGAGAGAAGGGAGGCTAGTTCCCCCTCCTTCTAATCTAAGGAGAAATGTAAGAAGAAGAGAAGAGAAGAGAAGAGGATGTAGGATGGATGATTTGATATGAGGGGCTAGAGCATCTATTTATAGTATTAGGGTTTCGTGGAGAAGAGGTCGGGCATTAAACACATAGGACAAAAGTAGGAAGAAGAAGCCGCCATGCTCGAATCAGCAGGAATACCCGATCGGGTACACACTTACCCGATCGGGTAAGTGAACATCTAGAAGTATTTGACTAACGTTTCATCTTCCTTTGCTTTGACTTGACTTCCATCATCCCCCTTGACCTCTCCAATCGGATTTGTTGATAGGGTTTGATGCAAGGCGATGAATTCTTCCGCCCAATTGATTGATCTTCCGACAACTACGAAACTGTCTTTACTCCTTCTCTCTTTCGAATCAGTAAACCTTCTTGAAATGCCTTTGACATGGTCAAGCTTGCTTCTTCAAATCGTCGGGTTCTAGGCAAATGCTCGGAAATATAGAAAAAGGGCGTAGAAACGTCACTTTCCCTACAAAACAGGTTAGAACACAGGAATTCGCCTAGAAGACGATATTAGCTCATAAAGTGGCTTAACAAAGCACAAATGACATTCAAAACCGAGCCAAAGTGGGGGTTAAAATCATACAAATATTCACTTATCAAACTCCCCCAAGCTAAACCTTTGCTTGTCCTCAAGCAAACATAGCAAACAATACCAGGACAAGGTTACAAGCATTGGCTACTACACCATCAAGAAACCAATCTCAACATAAACCTTTGGAAACATAATGAATCATAACCCAAAAACAACGTGGGCAAGAATGATACATAAACATGGCTGAGATTTACATAACGGCGTAGCAGAAAGAATTTCACTATAGATTTTTCGGCTCTTGCATGATCTTTTGACAAATGGACTCTCACGGCACACTCGAACACTCAATGTATGTAAAAGGTGATTTTCTTTATGTGTAAATGTTTGAGACACTCACCTATCTACGACTTATGAAAGTGTGTCCGCAATCTAATATGGTAAACAATTCAAAACACAAGTCAAAGATCACAATGCACATAGAAAAGAAGCCGAAAAATAAGAAGAAGGCTTTGGGAAATGGGTGAAAGGTGGACAAATAGTTATGGTCAATGTGAAGGTTAGAATGAGCTAGAAACTGACCAATGATAAATGAATACTCAATCCAAACTTTCGATTAATTTCCCAGAAGACGGATAACGAAGCCAGAAAGAACTGATTGGCTTATTACACACGAAACACAAGGGTAAACTCCTTCTGAATATTGACTTGACATTTCTTAGGAGATACTCACAACTTCTTCTTTTATTTTTATTTTTTCGATTTTTCAATTTCTTTTCTCTTTTTTCTTTTTCTTTTGATTTTTTTCTCTTTTTTTCTTTTCTTTTGAACATAACTTCACTTCTTGAACTTTTTCGTTCTCCCAAATTTACTTTGACATATAAGAACAAATCTTCTCAAAAGAGCACCCATACACCATAGTCTAGCTACTAGCTCAACAGGGTAGGCAATTTTTATATTTAGCTATTATTTTGTGAAACATTTGTATGAAGGGGCTTATTTTGAGGTGTAATTCAAAGTGAAAAAGGCTTCAAATCATAGTGAATCATGAATCCAATGCTTATAGGAATGAAATGAGAACCATACTTATGCGTTTTGACATGACACACATCACAAGGAGAACTACACACACCTAGATGAGACTGGGTATAGATGTACCAGTCTAAGGAGGTTCTACCTTACAATATATGTAACTTGCCAAATGTCAAGATCAAGCGTACTCATCTATAGATTCATTCCATGCCTACTGTGTACAAGACTTCCCCATGTATGCACAATTCAATGAATATTGAATCATTATCTTTTGAAAGCTCTAAGTTTGGGAAATGTAACATGATAGCATAGTAAACAAGCAAGCAAAGCATGAAAAGCATTCAATTATGTTCAAAATTTTAAATCTTCTTTTCTTATTCAAAATTTGAAAAATGATAAACAACTAAAATGCAAAATGGGAAAATGCAATCCCTCCCCCAAGCTAAACATCACATTGTCCTCAATGTGAGCACAAAGACAAAATATGCAATGAGATGCTTAATGGGGAAAAGGAAAAATGAAAGAAGAGTGAAGCTTACTAGTCAGCGCGGACTCCCCCAAGCTAGTCTTTTGGACTTGACAAGGAAGGTCTTTATAGATTCTTCAAAAACTCTTTCATCTGCAAAATAAATCCTAACAATGAAAAAGGGAATACAAAAATAAAAATGCAAAAAGAAAAGGAACACGGGTTGCCTCCCGAGAAGCGCAATTTAAAAGTCTTGCTAGACTCCATTTCTTTCATTGATCATCCTTTATCTTTAAGCTCACTATCATCCAAACTCATCTTCACAGCGTTCTTTACATTCTCCATCCATTCCAAGCTTTTCCGAGAATAGCCCCTTCTAGCACTTTTAGCAGTAGTGCTTTTAGTATGCTCACCTGCAAGAGAGTCAACACTAACATGTGCCTCCAATGGATCCGTCAGTAAGGATCGAGGCATAGAAGAAACAATAGAAGAGTCATCAACATTAAGCACATAACAAGAGTCTTCTAACACGGGACTCCTAACGGTGGAATTTTTACTAAAGGTCACCTTGTCATCTCCTACCTCTAATGTCAACTTCCCATTCTTGACATCGAAAACTGCACTAGTGGTGTGCAAAAAGGGTCTTCCCAAAATGATTGGGATTTTAGAGTGTTCGGCCATGTCAAGTACTAGAAAGTCAACGGGAATGAAAAACTTACCAACTTTGACGGGCACATCTTCTAAAACACCCATAGGTTGTTTTAGAGAACGGTCCGCCATTTGCAAATTAATATTAGTGCATTTCAAAGCACCCATGTTAAGTTTTTCAAACATAGAAAAGAACATGACACTTACACTAGCACCTAGGTCGCAAAGGGCCTTATCAATGGTATATGTGCCTATAGTGCAAGGGATGGAATAACTACCAGGGTCCTTAAGTTTTGGTGGAGACTTATTTTGCAAGAGTGCACTACACTCTTCAGTGAAAGCTACGGTCTCAATCTCAATGAAGGATCTCTTGTTTTTGAGGACTTCCTTTATAAACTTGGAGTAAGAAGGAACTTGGGTAAGCAATTCAATGAAAGGGAATGTTACCTTTAAGTTTTTAACGACGTCAAGGAATTTACCATACTTTGCCTCCTCCTTGTGCTTTGCTAATCTTTCGGGAAATGGGACCTTGATCTCAATCGGAATCTCGGGCTCTTTCCCTTTTGACATGGGAACCTCATCTTCAACATTAACAACCACGGGCTCATCATTATGCTTACCACTTCTTGAGGAAATGGCATTTACAGTTTCATGAGGTTGGTAACATTGTGAAGGCAGCTGCCCCTGCTCTTGGTAGGTATTAGAAGAGGCATAGTGGGAAATTTTAGTTTCCAACAATTTGATGGCGGCATCCTTAGCTTGATCACTCTCTTGGAATTGAGCTATCATGGTGTCTTGCCTTTGAGCTAATTGCAGCATCATGGCTTCAAGTCTACTTACACCATTGTCACTCCGTTGAAATGTAAAGGATTGAAGTTGTTCTAGTTTTTGTGTGAGAAGGGCTACTTGAGCTTGTAAAAGTGTTAAAGTGGGGTCCTCTTGCTTAGATTTTGATGGTATGGAGCGGGAATTTCTATATTGAGAATCGTGAATTGCCATGGATTATATGGTAGAGTGAGCATTTTCAACATTGATTTGATCAAATCTTCCATTGTTAGCAGAATCCAGGATACGACGGGACTCTATATAACATCCATTATAGAATGTGATGGCGAGGAGCCATTTATCTATCCCATGATGAGGACACTCTCTTTGCAAGTCCTTGTACCTCTCCCAGGCTTCATATAGGCTCTCATCATCCCCTTGTTGGAAACCAGTGATCTGACTTCTCAACAAAGCAGTCTTCTCTGGAGGAAAGTACTTTTGGTAGAAGGCAAGAGCAAAACTCTCCCAATCGGTGATACCTAATGTAACCTTATCAAGGCTATGTACCCACAACTTTGCCTTACCCCTCAAAGAAAATGAGAAGAGCATCTCTCTAATTTGCCCTTGGGTGACTCCAGTTTGTCTGATAGTGGAGCAATAGTCACAGAAGTTTTGGATGTGGAGGTTGGGATCTTCTGTGGCATTGCCACTAAACTGGCTTCTTTCTATAAGGTTGATGAAGGCAGGTTTGATTTCAAAGTTTTCGGCTTCGATTTGGGGTGTAGCAATACCTCTTGGAAGTGTTTCTGCGGTGGGTTTGGAATGGTCTGAAAGTCGAACCATTTTTGTGAAGATGAAGATGGAGTGTTGTTTGGAATTTGATTGGTTTTTGTGAATAGAGATGAGAATGGATCTTCTTCTCCTTCAAGATTAGGTAAGATATCCGAGTATTTCTCACGAATACGATCTAAACTTAAAGTATCAGAAGCTTTTGAAATTTCGTTGAATAGCTTTTGTATCCTACGCAGAATTCTTTCTAGTTCGGGGTCTAAAGAGATAGGGGTCCCTAGTCTAGAAGATCTGGGCATAAGATTGAAAAGCTAAGATGAAAAATCAAGAGAGGTCTAAAGGAATTTAGGTTCCTAAAGACTAGATAAAACTAATTGCGATAAAAATCACAAGAAAAAGAAAACTAAACCGTGCTCCCCGGCAACGGCTCCAAAATTTGATCGGGCCTGTCGCAAGCCCAATACAAAGATAAATTACCCAGACTAAGCTAATAACAAATTAATGTAATTAGGGAAGTAGGGGTCGATCCTCAGGGACATGGTGTTTCCTATAGAATGTGAAGTGTCTCGCAATTGGGTTCTATCTAATGATTTCTGGGTTTTTGGGTTTTTGATATCTGAACTAATATAAAGCATAAATGAAAACAAAATAAAAACAAATGAAAACAATAAAGCAAGTAATGAAAAGCATCTAGGGAAATAGGTTCACACATGTAGATTGACATATTAATGAAATTGGATTTGGAACATGCAAATAATTCATTGCGAGTTCGTAAGAATGATGTGTTCATTACAATCATAGATCAGATGGTCTAGCAGGCTTTTTAGGCGATTTACTAGGTCTTAATCTACCATGTCATGCTTTGTCTATTCAATTCTCGTATGCCTACCTTGGAAAAGAATTCCATTTTAATCGATGATTTTCGGCCAGAAGTCGTTAACTATCGTTACAATCCAAACATGCATAGACACAATGTTTTAAAGTCACAATTTCTTTTATCCAATTAACATCTTTTAGTCATTCTAACATGGCTACCCTACACCCTAGAAAGGTGACTACTTACTCATGATGATATCTAAATCTAAGATGATATTAACAATGAAAACTAAAATAGACATGTTTATTTGATTTTGACTCTTTATATGGCGATAATAACGACGCTAATTGATAATCTAAGAAATGAAACAACGATTATAACAACACGAAAATGAATCTAAGACAATATGTAAAGAGAATAACAATCAAATAGAAAACATAAAGACATTAAACAAGGGATAAAATAGAAATACCTATATGACGATCGATGACGATAATGATAACAATAATAGAAAATCCTTGCACATAATAAACAATCCACCAATTACAACGCTTGAACAACACAAAGGAGATTACAAGGATGAAATTATTATTGATCTAAGCTAATGGACAGAAATAAACTAAGAACTAAAAACTAAAGAAGAAGAAAATGAGAGAAGGGAGGCTAGTTCCCCCTCCTCCTAATCTAAGGAGAAATGTAAGAAGAAGAGAAGAGAAGAGAAGAGGATGTAGGATGGATGATTTGATATGAGGGGCTAGAGCATCTATTTATAGTATTAGGGTTTCGTGGAGAAGAGGTCGGGCATTAAACACATAGGACAAAAGTAGGAAGAAGAAGCCGCCATGCTCGAATCAGCAGGAATACCCGATCGGGTACACACTTACCCGATCGGGTAAGTGGACATCTAGAAGTATTTGACTAACGTTTCATCTTCCTTTGCTTTGACTTGACTTCCATCATCCCCCTTGACCTCTCCAATCGGGTTTGTTGATAGGGTTTGATGCAAGGCGATGAATTCTTCCGCCCAATTGATTGATCTTCCGACAACTACGAAACTGTCTTTACTCCTTCTCTCTTTCGAATTAGTGAACCTTCTTGAAATGCCTTTGACATGGTCAAGCTTGTTTCTTCAAATCGTCGGGTTCTAGGCAAATGCTCGGAAATATAGAAAAAGGGCGTAGAAATGTCACTTTCCCTACAAAACAGGTTAGAACACAGGAATTCGCCTAGAAGACGATATTAGCTCATAAAGTGGCTTAACAAAGCACAAATGACATTCAAAACCGAGCCAAAGTGGGGGTTAAAATCATATAAATATTCACTTATCACAGAACTACCCTAGTCAAGGTGACGATAACGGGGCAGTTTGGAACATTATCACCGCCGAGGGTAAAGGGTTTCACAACCATGGGGAGATGGTTTACAAGGACGGTGATCGTCAATTTGTGGCTTTGGATGACAAGGAGAAAGCATATGTGAAGCAACAGGTTAAGGCCGGTGTGCTCCCAAGAGATATAAAGAACGCTCTTCACCAAAGAACGCCGGGTAAACTTCAACCGTCAAATAATCAGATTTATAAACTGAGGCGGGAATCTAGGGGTGGAAGGAACACCGCACAACAAATGTTTGCTCTTGTCGTCGAAGCGCATTATTTGTAGTGGCATGAGAGTCATCCCGAGACACGACAAATCTCTCATATATTCATGGAACATCCCGTAGCCGTGCAGCTATTCCGAGCCTATCCTTATGTTGTGCTCATTGATTCGACATACAAGACAAACACCTACATGAATCCACTAGTTGAGATTGTCGGTGTTACCCCGATCGGGAATTCGTTCCTAATTGCTTGTGCACTCGTTCCTACAAACTCGAGGCTTCCTACACGTGGATATTGAGGCGGTCGTCGGACATTCTCGCATGTGTCTTTGTTTCCCCTACCGTCTTCGTCACCAACCGGGAGTTGGGTTTGATCGTAGCTCTTGGGGAGGTGTATCCCGGTTCTTGTCATTTCTTATGTCGGTGGCATGTGAACCGCGCCATCAATGCCAAAACCCTAAACATTTACAAGACGGAGTGGTACAGAGATCTTGTCTACTATAATCCAGAATCGGGTTGGATACGGGTTATCGATGCATTAACCGTGGAAAAGTTTGAAAGAGCTTGGGAGTGTTTTCGCATAAAGTGGGTTGCCTTAGGAAACTATGTTCGGAACACTTGGGGTCAATACAAGGAGAAGTTTGTGCGATGTTATACAAACGATGTCCTACATTTCGGTAACACGTTTACTTCCCGTGTCGAGTCGGCTAATTCTCGACTTAAGACATGGTTGAAAAGCGCGAATTTGACACTTGATAGTATGTGGTCAAAGATGTATAACATGCTTGAAAGTCAACACTCCGAGATAAGAAAGGAACTCGAGGATTCAAGGAGTCGGCCTCGGATAACCAGTCGTTTGTTCTCATTGTTGCTAGGGGTCGTGTCGACGAAGGCAATAGGATTAATGGAGGTAGAGCTTCAGAGAGGTCTTGGTCTTGGTGTCGGGTTAGAGGAGGGGTGTGGACATGTGCTTGAGACTACTCATGCCCTACCTTGTGCATGCAAATTGGTTGATTTGAGTAGGAGAGGTAGAAGGGTCCATGTTGAGGATGTTCATGTTTTTTTGGAAGACTTTGGTATTTGATAGTGTTGATCAAATGCCGAGAACCGATGATGATGAGTTTGATGGGTTAGTAGAGGAAGCTAGAAAGAGTGATCCGGCTTCTCGTAGGTTGGTCTCAGAGAAGATGCGTGACGTCCTTCATCCGGAGGACGAGGAAGTTATGCCACCTCCTATTAATGAGAACCCGAAAGGCCGTCCTAAAAAGTTTACAACTCGAAACAAGTCGACTTTCGAGCATAGCCAAAGGAAATATGGGACACCTAGCACCGATGGATCTACTGCTCGTACTCACTTATTCAGGGACTTTCCTCCAGGACTACCTTGTGCTCCATTAGAAAGAAACTACATCCTCGGCCTTATCTCTACTTGGGCTAAACGGTACGGCGTACCAGAGGTGCTTTGGGGCTAGTTCGATGGATGAGTAGATGTCGGAGACGATGGTCACTGTGGTTTCCGGGTTATATCTCATGCCCAACGGGGGTAAGAGGGCGACTACCTTCAGATGAGGATATGGTGTGGCCGAGAGCATAGGAGCGACAATGTCTACAAAAACTTGTTCGGTAGTCATCCATCGTCTACGATCGGTTTGACAGGGTTTAAGTCCACTTTGAGGCGTGTACAGTTCTTTCTTGAGATTCCATGCGGTCCGGAACATTGGATGTGTGGTGACCACTTACTTACATTTGCAACCACCTTCAACTGGTGCATTTGTGTTATCGGTCATTTCCGTCTCGACAATGGTGATAAAATTTGGGCCGGTAGTTGTGAGACAGTTTTACCACTTAGGGCTTTGGTTTCAGGTTAAAAACCCTTTGGTGTTATGTGGATTGTAAACTACCATAGTCATTGGATGCGGTTGCATTCAATAGGGCCGCAGAAGGATGTTGACATGCCACCATTAGCTTCCGCTTGGCGGACCTACAGACACGAGAGTGTCAGTCACCTCGATACTTTGTACCAAAGAAACATCGAGAACTGAAACGCTTGCATTAGATCCACCCCGGGAAGAAGTCGGAGAAGAAGAAATGACAGCACTGATGATGAAGTTGCAAGGAAATTGAGATTTGGTTAACAACTTTATTAATATGTTCAAAATGTAATTTAGTTAATCTTATTTTATTAACAACTTTATTAATATGTTCAAGATGATTGGACTAGTCAACTGACAACTTCAATAAAGTTCTGAATTGTAGTCTTCAATGATGTACTTGTATATTTGATGGATATTTATGTATTGTTTGTTCTTCTTTTATCTCAATTTATTTTGGGTTAAATATAATTGACGTTGACAACACTCGAATAAAGCTGACGGAAATTAAAGTGGACGAAATTTAAAGCTGACAGAAATTAAAGTGGATACATAAAGCTGACAGAAATTAAAGTGGATATAAAGCTGACATAAATTAAAGTGGATACATAAAGCTGACATAAATTAAAGTGGATACATAAAGCTGACATAAATTAAAGTGGACGGAAATTAAAGCTGACAGAAATTAAAGCCAATACATAAAGCTGGCGAAATTAAAGTTGACTGAACATTACTAGAGTAGCTTCATAATACCACCATTAAGATAATCATACCACCAATACACTAATTAGTGGATTAATCTTCAGATGAATATTCCTTTGGCTTCCATAACTCCTCCTCCTGGTATCCGGTATAAATGTGGTATGTCCAAATTTTCTCTAGCGGGCCATGGAATATCTGACCATCACTCTGGTAACCCTCCATCAGCTGATGCAGTGTCATGGAAGGGATGATGGTTTCACATCTTTTGAACAACTCAATCAGCTCCGTCTCGATCCTCTTTAGTTCATCCCTTTTCAGAAGGACCTATTCTAAAGAACAAAAGAAAATGATAACAAATGATGATTAAGAACAAATGAAACTGATAAGAAATGAAAATGATAAGGTATGACGATTATTAATTTTACCTTTTTGTTATATTCATTTCCGCAATATGAGGGTTATTTCTCTTATAGAGAGTACCCATCATTTGTGGTAGTGATACGAGATTAGGTTCATAACGCCTCATGAAATCCCAAATGATATTATTATTAAACACAACTAGTAAACGACGGAATGATAAAGGGAACTCATTAACAATTTCATCAATTTTATTTTGTATGTAATTAACCTCTTCAACATCGTTCATAGGCATTCGGGAGGAAAAAAGGAAAATAGAGAGAACGACTAGAGGGATTTTAGGGAGAAAGTAGATGAGATAGTCAGTTGTGTGAATAATGATGGTGGAGTGAGCTCTTCAAATAGAGGTGAGGCTTGAGATTGGGTACGAACACAAAATAATCCAAAATAATAATAATAAAAATAAAAGTTTAATCTTAATCAATAAGATGATTGGACTATTCAACTGACAACTTTAATAAAGTTCTGAAAATGGTTGGACAACTCAACTGACAACTTTAATCATTACTTAAGAACTTGAAAATATTATAACACTTAATCAGCGTTACATACATTTCATAGGTTTTAAGACTCTTAATACACTTAATCAAATAAGCCAACACTTAATCAGTTGAAAATCCTTCGGATGAAGAACTATTAGGCCTATAAAACTCCTCCTCTTCGTGAGTTACATACATTTCATAGGTGTTAAGACTCTGAAATGGCCCCACGAACATCCGGCCGTCCCCCGAATATAGAGAGTGTAAGGTTCTATATGGAACAATTGTCAAACACCTCTTGAACAATTCAACTATCTCCAACCTCACTTTTTCCCACTTACTTCGCTTCAGGATGACACTTTCTGTATACAAAAATTAATCTTCATAATAATGTCCACAAAATCATTAATTAGATAAATTAGTCAACATATTAAAAGTAATGATACCTTTTGTTACGTTCCTAGGATGAGTTGAAGGGTTGTTGAGACCGTAAATAGGTCCACGCATTAGTTAAAGCGAGGAAAGGGGAGGATTGCCACGACTTATGAAATTATTAATTACATGATTATTCAACACAATCATAAGGCGGTCGAATAGTAAGGGAAACTCATCGTTAACTATCTCATTAATTTTATTTTGATAATAATCACTAGTTGTATGTTAGTCATCACCATGATTAAAGTATATGATAAGAGAGGTAATATATTTTAAGAGTAGAGAGAAGATAGTGAGTTGTGTGAAAAACTTTTGTTGGGTGAAGGGTTTAAATAGAAGAAATGCTAGGGTTTTCATGTTGTGGTCAATAAACAAAAATAAAATTAAATAAAAGTTAAGTCAACACTACATAAAAAAAACTAATAACATAAAAAAATAAAAAATAAGTCAATACTACATAAAAACCAAATAAAAAAAATATACGATGCATAAATATCTGGTACTAGTTACCCTCATCATGGGTGTCGTAGTACATGCTCATCTGACTAAACAAAATATCTAGCTGTTGTCGCTGCATCTCCGGAGTAGGGTGCCGATAGACATCTGAGAAATGACGACTAAGTGCGAGGGCTATTTCCGGCTCAGCGTGAAAAGGTGGACGGCTAAACTCGAGACGATCTGAAGGTGGAAAAAAGAATCGGTGAGAAATATCATTGTACCATCTCTCGTAGTCTCGAGATACCTCGAAAGGCATCATAGCTCGTCGGGACCGGCTCTTGAAGTTGACGACAAAAGTCTCGTGGCCCCACATTGTATCGGGCTCGTGGCCAAAGTCCACAGTATAACCGTTCTTCGCCGGACGGTACTCGGTACATGGGATCGGCATCGGCATCGGGATAGTCTGAATATACCCAAACTGGCGCATACACCGATCAGGTTGGCTCAACTATGGACTGAAATATGATATAGCCGGAATAGCGAGAGTATCTCGAAGAACTCGGCATACGCGTCCAATAAGGCATCCATCTGACATGCTCTCCCCTAAGCCCGTCCAACTTGTAATGGTACATCTGAAAATGGCCAGGGTCGCCCTTAAACCGAGGAACGTGCCTCCAAGCATCGACCCGTGGCCTCCCCTCTAGATAATCTCCCCCATGTGGTCGAAACTGGGGGAAGTACTCGTAGATCCATGCCTGCAATAAGGGTAGACACCCACTAACACCGCGAGCCTTTCGTCGCGATGCCATGCCTAGCTGCCGGTACAAATAAGCCAAACAAGCGGCACCCAGAGCATACTCACTAACCCGCTCGAGATCAACAAGCAAGGGTAACAGCTAAGCTGACACCCTATCCCCGGACTTGTCCACAAACAAAGTCTGTCCCAACAACAACATCAAATAAGCACGAAGGAAGTCATGCTCGTTCCCTTTCGTGACATCGGACCTCAAAGACGACCCCAACAAGCCACCACCCTTATATAACGGTGGTGCCATGTCGTCGGGAAGTATGCCGAAAAAGCGTGCCATATCCCTCTTCAAACCCATCTCCTCCCTCAAAGAACCTGCAGCAAACTTTCCCTGCACAAACACCCTCTAACCAAGAGGTCGAATCCCAAGAATCTCCTCCACATCGTGAAGCGTAACGGATATCTCCCCGAACGGCATATGAAATGTGTTCGTATTCGCCTGCCACCTCTCTATAAAAGCGCTCAGCAGGTTCTCATCAAAAGCCGTCGTAGAACACATCGTCAAACCACTCAGCCCGGTCAACTGAAACCTCCTAACAACATCAGCCGACACCTTCATCTTCCCTAACCCATCAACATAACCCAGCCTCTCGTAGCACTTAATAAATTATCAAGACGCCTCGGTCACGGTCCAATTACTAAATGCCACATGCCCACCAAAACTCCGTAACACATAAATGTTACGAGGCCCACCAGAAACTGGGTCTCTAAGGAGCCAATTAGTGTCACTACGCAGCTTCTTCCGCGGCACCCTCTCCGAACCATCCTGCAACTTAGAGTAGCGGCCTAAGATGTCCCGAGCCAAACTCTGAGACAACGGAAACTGGGATCTCGGGTTTGGTACAGACCGATCAACCATATCCTCCTCGCCCTCCGACTCCTCGTCCACCAAACCCTCGTCCACCAAATCCTCTCCCTAAGCGTCGTCGACCAAATCCTCTTCCTCGAAACCCTCATCGATCTGACGAACACTACCTCGTACCTCCTGTGACATCTCCCTCTCAGAAATACCGCTATCAACGGGATCAGATCTACATCGAATGACAATGCGAGGTATCCGTGCACTAGAAGGCTCCTCCCGAGCACGACGCTTTGAAGTCGTGACTCTCCGGTTCACCATACGATCCTCGGGAACCATAACGCTCTTTCCTCGATCTCCCATCCGCACTAGACAATTTAAAACGTTGAAATAAGCGGTAATAATATTCCTAAAACATATTTGCATCCAACAAATTAATTTAATCAACTTAATTAACAAATTATAAAAATATTTCAAAGAAACGATGGGCGGACCTTTAATCAAAAAATCCAAACCATAGGCGGTTTTTTTCCATGGAAATCCCACCATGGTGGGATGAAGAAACTGGAAATCCCACCATGGTGGGACGTCCAATTCACACGTCCAACCATGGTTGGACACCCAGTTTCTTCGTCCAACCATGGTGGGATTTAGAGGAAAAAAGATCTCCATGGCTGGACGAAGAAACCACACGTCCAACCATGGAGGAAATTTTTTTTCCTCCAAATCCCACCATGGTGGGATGAAGAACTCGAAAAAAAAAATCGTGATTTTGTTTCTTTATACAAACTATTAACACAAATCTAAACAACAAACAACAACAAATAAACAACATCACATTAGCAACAAATTTATAGTTTAACTAAAAGTTTACAACAAACATCAACAAATCTAACAACGAAACAAAAAAAATATATACAATAAGAAACTAACAACAACAAATCTATTAGTTTAACTAAAAGTTTACAAATTAAAACCAAGAAACTAACAACAATCTAATCTATGGGGAAATTATAAACCAAACAACAATCTAATTTACAATAAATCAAAGGATAAGTAACTAGATCTAAGAAATTAAAAAAAAAAAAGGAGGAAACATACCGGCAGGCGGTGGATGAAGTGAAGTTGGTTGGGTTTTGATTTTAGTTGTTTAATTTGGGAGAGAATAAGTGTAGAGAGAGAAAGGGCAAGGGCAAGAGATAGAGAGAGAAAAGGCAAGGGCAAGAGACGTCTTTTTTATGAAAAAAGTCGTCGATGTTTTACGATCAGGCTCTGATACCATGTTAAATTTCATAATCGGGCCTGATCCACTTTATAAACCCAAAGGGATTCCACCCTAAAACCAATTGGCAATAAATGGAGTAGCTTATTGCCTTATAAAGTGGTAAACTCTCCCCTATTTTATTACACTCACATGTGAGACTTTTGAGTTTCTTCACATCGGCCTATCTTAAATGAGAATATCTGTTATTAAAAAACCATATTATTAATGAAATCTAGTATCTTGTAGACGTGTAATGTTATGGGACACTTCTTAAAATGGTGATTGGTGATTACCCTTACTTACACCCAAAAAGAGTTTATGTTTGCATAATTTGTAAAGAGGAATGGGTGTGCTTCAGTTTCAGCCATGCCACCTCATCAATGGCGTCCCTCACTCTTCTTTATTACTTGGAAAACTATCAACTCCTCGTCATCTTAAAATGTGCTCTCAACCTTCTGCTACTAGAACCCAGGTAACATCTCTTTTTTATATTTTTCTTTTTGCTTCTAAATTCTACTACTACTGTCGTAATATTTCATTCAACTGTAGTTTTCTAGTTCCTTATACTCCGAATTTGATTTTCTTTTCCGAGTAGAGGATAATGGAGAACATTTCGGTAGGAGCTGAAGTTGGTGGTGCTGGTGGAGCATATTCCTATGGTGCTTTGAAGAGGCTTGATCAATTATGGATGAAAATTTGTTCTGTAGAACCTGGTTTGCTATTTTACATCGAACTTGTGTTTTGACATTACCACAGCTATATATGTTATTGTAGGGTCTGACTAAATTGCATGTTTGCGCAATTTGATCGACATTGCAGTAGCCAAACCAGCACAGGTAGTTACTAGAGTTCGCGGTTCCTTTAAGCATAGTGAAGATTCCGGCAATGTAGTAGACACATATGATGTCATAGTATGCGGAGGTACTTTGGGAATCTTCATTGCCACTGCATTGAGTGCCAAAGGCCTAAAGGTTGCAATAGTGGAAAGAAATGTACTGAAAGGGGTATGTCTCATAAACCCGAGTGAAAATTTGCTTGGATGAGTGCCCACGTTCTTGTAAGGACTTCTTTAATAGGCTACGTTTGTGACCAGAGGGAACAAGAATGGAACATTTCGAGGAAAGAGTTGTTGGAGCTTGTGAAAGTTGGCATTTTGGATGATGATGATATTGAACAAACTATATCCGCTACATTCAATCCGGTGAGTTTTTTATCTTCTTCGTATCTAGATACTTAGCAATTAGCTAATATATGAAGCCCATGTGTATGACATGAGTGAAGTCTGCGATGATATTACACAAATCATATAGGTGTCGGCATTAAATGCATTTGTTCTAAATCAGATTGGATTGGGTACTGTGTCTGTTATTCAAGAATTCTGTCTACGAGTTTGCAATTAGAGTCGTAGAACTTGATTTTGACGTGACCGTTAAATCTGTAATTTTTTTCCTTGGCTCTGCAGAACAGATGTGGATTTGAAGGAAAGGGTGAAATTTGGACTGAGGACATTCTAAATCTCGGCATCTCGTAAGTCTAATCGTGCGCCTTTTTAGCTGCATATGTGATGCATAGATAAAATCGGAAAAGCAATTACCAACAAGCTTGCTTCTCATAAGTCATAACAATGTAGAAAAAAATGGTGTTCCTAACTTCCTATTATGTTCTATAAGATTAAAAGCTTTCTGCATTACATTTTGCTCAAAGCCTCAAACCATATACCCAAAGATAATTTTAAATCTTCCATTTTAGTCATACTATGTGGAAGACGTAATAATTAGTGCTTTTAAGAAGCTTCACGCCTACGTCTTTGTAAGTTTGTCTGTGTCATACATCTGTATGTGGCAGGTAATATGATGATATTTCTGCCTAGATAGACTAGAAAAGATATTTCCGTTTTGCAATAGAGCCAAAGATTCATTATTGTCCAACTTTGGAACCACGGGTCTCGACGTAAATTTCATTATGTCATCCAGTAATAGTCTCCTGTAATGTTTAACATAGGAAGATTGATTGGCTAAATCAGAACTTGGACTTCAAATTATTAGTTCTCTAATCATCATTAGTTATTAACTCCTTACATTAACCTTTACTTTTTTTTTGTTCTTTCAAACTTTCTTTTTCTTTTTACTTTAGCTGTCATTGGAACTTTCTTGTTTTAAGAAAGTTCTTTCTGCATTTTGATTTCTTCACTGTCTTTTTGTCTGTTATATAGACCACAACGTCTTGTAGATATCATGAAGGACAACTTCAACTCCCTTGGTGGTCGGATCTTGGAGGGTTGTGGGGTTTCTACCGTATCTGTGTATGATAATGCAGCTGTAAGCTCACTAGATCTCAACATAATCTAACATGTTTTAAAACTGAACAACTGAAGAGTTGAGATGCAACCATGTCAACTTGAAACATTAGTACCTTCTTATTCACATGTTCAAGTTGGCTACTCGCTTATTTTCTCGCATTTGTTGATGACTCTCCATTGCAGGTTCTGGAACTATCTGATGGAAAAACTCTATTATCAGAACTGATAATTGATGCTATGGGAAATTTTTCTCCTATTGTAAGACAGGTCAGTCTTTTTTAGGGTAAGACGGGTCAGTCTTAACTCTATTATCAGAACTATCTGATCATTCTAAAACAACAACGTTACCTCACTGCCTCAAGGGCTCCCGCAGTCCCGCAACCTTATCCCCTGTGAGGCCATTTCTAGATGACCCTTAATGAAATCTTACTTTTAGAATTGCATCAAACTACTGCTACTTAACAATAAAAGTAAGTGCGACCTATTTAGTAAGTCATTTTTCTTTCTTCATTGGCTTCATTGAAAATGGAAACTATCCCAGAAATGAAGAAAACTACAACATTTCATGGAGCTGCTTTATTGACTGAAGTTTGCCAGTTTGATAAATTCCTTGTGTTATTTTGATTTACAGGTAAGAAATGGACGGAAACCGGATGGTGTTTGCGTAGTTGTCGGTTCATGTGCACGAGGATTTAGGAATAATAGTACAAGTGATGTAATCTATAGTAGTTCAGCAGTCAAGAATATTGGTCGGTCAGACGTACAACTATTTTGGGAGGTAAAGCACCTTCAAGTTCATCATTTCGGTCTGGCGATAATCTGATTTGTACAAATGTTCATCTCTCAATCTTGATCCACACATTTTGCAGGCGTTCCCTGCAGGTTCTGGTCCTTCTGATAGAACGACTTACATGTTCACTTATGTTGATCCTCAGCCAGGATGCCCTACCTTGGAGGAGCTCTTAGAAAGTTACTGGGAGTTAATGCCTAACTATCAGGTTAGCTGAATATTTTTAAGCCACGCTTGTAATAGCTGAAATTCTTAATAATCTGGTCTTCACCTAGCGTTCTCAATGCGATCGACTTTTTTCACTCTGGATCTTGATTTTTTTCCTATATACTGATTTCTCACTTGATGTGAGTGCTGAGCATTGTCATTAGTCTTTTATGCCAATATTTAACGTTGTTTTATAGGCGTCCTTTGAAAACTCATTTGTAATGGCCTCTATTAAAAACTTCTTTTAAGATTTGGCCTGCCTTACACATTCAAGGTTGAAACATTAGAGCACCTCCAACGGCTCCACAGTTAGGTGTTTTGGTCTTCAATAAGCAGAAGGAGCGATCGTCTGAACAAGGAGTTGACGAGTGAGGGTTTGTGAGTTAAATTTACCCCCACACCTCGTCTTCTTACTACACTTCTGACCAGTTCCAAGTACAAAAAATATTGTCTTTGACGATGAACTGTTTTTTTCTGATGATTTCCAGCTGTTAAAAACTTTGTTGATTATATATGAGCTCGCTCTTTTATTGAAAACATCCATTTAGAAGATAGAGTATAAATTGAATTATTTTTCTTGTGCATAATTGCTGTGAAATTTTCAACCCTTTATCTACTTGATGACATGACTGTAAATGGTGATATTCTAATCCCTGGTTAATAGGGAGTTTCTCTGGATGACTTGAAGATTATGAGAGTTGTGTATGGCATATTCCCTACTTATTGCGACAGGTAAAGTTAGTTCAGACTGGCTGTTTATTTAGCTGTGAGCTCCCTTCAAGTGTATGCTATGCTATCAAGTGAAAAAATCCCAATTGCTGTCTTGTCTTTTACGGGAACACGGAAATAACAATATACTTCCTCCTTATAAAATCTTCTAAGCCATTCCGAGTCGGCTCTTGGATATGTAACCATACTCATGCCCAAGTCACAGTAACATAGGTTATCTTACATTGTTCCTCTTGACACGTGCTGTACACTTGCACTGAAGTGTCCCTTGCTGATACGTTTTAGACTCACTATGCTATAAAATTCATGTGTATTTTTGGCTGCTTCAAGTAATTTATTTTTTGTTTTCTGATGTAATAATATACATGTAAAGATTCTAATCAATATCTGAAGCACCTTGGTCCAGAGTATTTTTATACAAGGTGCCCTATTGCACATCACTCTCCTGTAATTGGAATCGCCTTGTGATGCCAATTCATACATCAAGTGATGTAAATTCACTAGCTCTAATACTTCTCTCTTTGTAATGCAATATGACAGTCCACTGCCGGCTGCATTTGACCGTATTCTGCAGGTGTTCTACGTCCTAACCCTGAACTATCTCATGGATTATGGTGGCAAGAGTTATTAAATTTGTGTCCTGCAGTTTGGTGATGCTAGTGGAATTCAATCCCCGGTTTCATTTGGTGGTTTCGGTAGTTTGACCAGGCACCTTGAGAGACTGTCTTCTGGTATATATTCTTTGCAGTTTACTCTAAGTTTAGACAAGGATGCTAAGTTGGTATTGTCTCACTAGAATAGCTAAGATACTAAATGCTATACACAATCTCTTCCTCTGCTTTCGTCTTGTGAGCCTCCTGTTTTGTCTTTTCTAGTAGAGTGTTGCAGTGGTAAGCATTGGGTACGGATTCCATTCCCGTAAATACATATATAACACATATATATCTTGTTGTGCACACGTAACTAATATTTTAAAATATGGTTATTATCTGGTGGTTGGACTTTCTCGGTGTCTCGTAGTTTCAACCTGTTTCGGTTTTGGGATTCCACGAAACAACTGTTCTCATAAGCTTCTGATCTCTGGAACCAGGAATCTATGAAGCAACAAAGGGAAGCTTTATTGACTCATACAGCTTATCTTTGCTGAATCCATATTTGGTGAGTCTTACCCTAGCATGTGCAACTTATTCCGAGTTGTTTCCTTTGCGTCTTTAAGAAAAATATGTATACGTGCAGCCGAATCTGAGCGCATCATGGCTGTTTCAAAGAGCAATGTGTGCAAAGCAACAGCCTGATGTATCACCATCTTTCATAAATGATCTTCTTCATGTCAATTTTCAGAGTATGGAGGTAAAACAATAATTTAATTACCTATTTCTTTTTGGATTGATAGAATTTAATTTCCAAGCCTCATTCAAAGCCAGTCTTCTTTTCTGATATATTGACATTGTACGAATCTTGCAGAAGCTTGGTGATCCTGTCTTGAGGCCATTCCTTCAGGTTCTATTTTCTCCAATTTCGACGTTAAATCCCTCCAAAAATATGTAGTTGAACATAAGGTTTCTCATAGGAACCGTTTTGATTCTATCGTACATGTATATTGTGAGAACGTTTTTGCCAAAGTTGCCATCATATGACCAAAAAGGTCCAAACGGAGGACCGAAAAATTGAGATGAAAGGAGTATTATTTATCGCATGTATTGTGGATCACTAACTGGAAATGGAATCTTGCTGTGCAGGATGTAATTCAGTTCGGACCTCTTGTGAAAACGTTGGGACTAGTCATGCTTACTAAACCGCAGATAATTCCTTCTATATTTAAGCAAGTAAGTTATTGGTAATCCCTATTTTTGCAACTCTTGATGACCATATTCTTGTGTAAGGCAACCTTATACCGGCCTTGTAAAATGACACAGTATTTGACAAAATAATCCTACACAAAAAATGTACTCTACTATATACCATAAATATGATGGGAGTATATGTGACTAGTTACTGGCAATACTGTGTCTGTCATTTAAACCCGTTTTCTGAGTCGCTTCTTCATTCAGGTTGGAATTCCAGTGTTGCTTGACTGGTCAGGTCATTTTTTCATGCTCGGCTACTACACATTCCTCTCCGTCTACATAGATCCACTTATAAGGTAAGTTGTTGCTCGACCTCATTTTCCTTTTCGAAATGGTGCATATCCTTTTTATGTGATGTCTCGGTATTTCTTGTGTGTCATCAGGCCTTCGGTTAATAAATTTCCATCTAAGATGAAGTTCCAATGGAAATGCTATATGGATGCATGGAAATATGGAGCTGGGTTGGACTACAGATTGTGAAATTACGACGAAAATATCATCCAGCATTTTTATATGCCTGAAACGAGACTGTATCAAAAACTCGATATCTAATTTCACTTCTTTTTCTTAGTTTCTAATTGGGTCAGTATGAATGTATGATCACACAAATTCACAACATTCATATGGTACACAATCTGATTCTTTTATGTAGAAAGCCACGTTTAGTACGATCTCGAGATTGGAGACTCATGTTTTCATGACGATTTGCTTGGCCCCTCATCTACACTCTACAGTGTCTTCTAACGTTATCAATAATGCAGGCTTTCAACTACAATTACAAATTGCTGTAATACAGTATCATACAGACAGCTACACCAACACCACTAATATCTTTACTGGAAATAAGTAGGTTTTTTTTACTGGAAATTAGTAGGTTGATATCTACAAAATGTCCCAGCATTTGGTTCTAAACTATTGAAACTCACCAACATCTCAAATATTTGTAAAATGATGTAAGAATCATAAATCCAGTTCCAGGCCTAAGAAACTTCAGGTGCAGAAACACCAGATACAGACCGCATACCATTTCACCGCCTGTAACGATATCGCTTGAAGTTAAAATACAAGTGCAGTATTCCTCTTTCAAACGTGCATTTGTAACCTTTCTTATGCGAGTATTCCCATTCCTTGTTCACAATTCGGAAGGCCTGCAAGAGAGATTAAACATGAGTAACAAGAAAACTTCAAGACTATACTTTGGAAACAAGTAGGAACAAATATGGAATCAAGAAACATACAATGTCTTCATAAGGAGGGCCAGCATGGAATCTAATGATGCAGGTCTCGTCACTATCCCCGTCTTTCTCAGTAACATACGTGGGCGCCATCTGTTTATCGACAAGATCCGGGTAGAATATATTGAACTTGTAGCCTTGAACTACCTTTGGAGGTGGGTTATCATGGTCATAATGTGTTTGGTTGTATTTGTTCCACTCATAACCGGTATGAACACGATTGAAATATTTTGGTTTCCTTGGGCGATACTTATCATGCCACCAGTACACCTGTATACATATCGATATATTAGGATCATTGCTCAACAATAAACTATATGATATGATCATTGCTCAACAATAAACTATATGATATGTGTTAAACACCGTATCAAACTGGTTCACACGCTTAAAAGCAATGTTGTCAGGATCGGGATTCTACTTTGAATCGTTAGAGTTCCGTGAGATCGGATCGTGGGATCGGATCGTGGGATCGTACGATCCTACGATTCTCGCTAATTTATGTATGATTGATGGAAGGGATCTCACAAATATGTAAATTAAGTATAAAATAACATAAATAAAGTACTAATTATATACTTATAAAAGCCACGATAGTGTTTTTGAACAAAAGAAGTAATAATTCAACCGTTAATGTCACCATTACTAGTTTACAACATCTAAGGAGCAAAATGATGAACAAATAGTGACATGAACAATTGGAATCTAGGATAACATACTAATATCAACATTAATCATCAAAGCTTATTTAGAGTTCATGGGTGATGAGTAATGATAGTAGATTGATGAATATGAAATTGGGACTTAGGGTTCATGGGTTTTCGACAGAAAGGGAATTAGGAAGTTGAGTTTACTTGTTTGTGTAGTTGTTGCCTTATTTTTACGGCTTTTTTTACTTCATTTGTCTTATGGGTCAATGAAAGAAAGGGATTTAAGAGTGTAATCGGCCTTAGAAAGTTGTAAGGATATGTGGCCCACTGGCCCATTAAGTTAACGATTCTACGATTCTACACGATTTTGAACGATTCCACGGCGATTCTACTCCATGCCGATCCTACGGACGATTTGAATCGTTTACCAATTTATGGATCGTAGGATCGTACGATCCTACGATCCGGATCGCGAATTTAACAACATTGCTTAAAAGAGCATAGAAGGTTTATTTCCAAATGAGTGGGCTGTCCAATGAAGTTATTTCAGATTGGTCTAACATTTATCCAAGTATGAAAATTTCAAACCCGGGAGGATCCATATTCATAACATTTATCCACGTATGAAAATTCCCAACCCAGAGAGGCCGAAACCAATCCATGATATTTTAAATATAAATGAAATTTCGCATCCACTCGAATTTTCCTTTAAATCTATATTTATCGCTCATCAAAGTTTACAAGGTCAGCAAATTTATTTATATATATATGAAATAATTCAAGCTTTTTTGGGTATAAAATGAACTGCAAATAGATTCAGTCGAGCTTTCTAAAATATTGGGTTTGAATCGATATATTTTCCTCAGATTAAATCAGTTTGGATTTGGTATTGGATTGAATTGATATCCCTATCCCAAACCAATTGTCAAATGAGAAGAGTAACTTATTACAGATTAGCGCGCACACACACAAGTATAGCACATAATAAGTTGTATTTAACGCAGTTGCTATATTGAACATGAACCATACAAAAAGCAACATACCTGGGAATCAAGATTTATTTCTGCGCCGGGGTCAAGTACTGCATCACCATCTACCGGGGCTCCCATAACTTTCTTAGCCCTGATCTCAAAATCGTCCTCTGGTTCAGCACGTTTTGCTGTCATCGCCTCTTTCATTTGCCTTTGTTGTTCCTTCAATACAGCCAAACGCTTCTTCTCCTGTAAAATCACGGCCATGAACGTAGTGTAAACACACAAAAGCGATTACAAGAGAGTTAAAAAAATGTATTAGAAGTAATTAAATATCATTTAGCCTTACCAATATGAGCTTGTCCTCATCAGGATCAATTGCGTCTTCATCTTCTTCACCGTGTAACAGCTGTGGTGAAAATGAACCTTCCTCTTCTTTTTCATTTTCTTCTTCGTCTCTGTCTTCATCTTCAAGAACTTGCACCTCCTCATTTGTGATAGGTTCTGGAGAAAATTCTCGAGATTCTAAACAAAGGAGGTGTGTCAGAAAACCAATGAGATAAATGATCCTTTTAATGAGGATCACAACACTTAGAAGAAAGTAACTCATACCTACGATTTCATGCTCAATTTCCTCTTCAGTCTTTTTTTCCTCAGATTGCAAGTTATCACCATCAAGAGGTTGTTCAAGGCGACTTAGATGCTTCCTTAAAAGCTTGGCATGAATTTCCTTCAAACAAGCCTGAACATAAAAAGTGTGAGTTTTAACTGAAATACTAGCCTCTATATTAAAAGCATAAACCCAAGTGTACATACCTTTGCCTTGAAAATGTGAAGCCGTTTAAGCACAGCTTCCCAGAACTCGACCACCTTGGCTTCGCCAGAACGCATATCTGACTCGATTTTTGCCTGTAGCTCTACTAAATCTTTGTGTGACTTGCCCTCCAAGAAATTTCTAACATCGGTCTCAATACTCGAATGGAGCCCTCGTTCTTCAGCAAGTAACTCAGCAGGAGGTTGCTCTCCACGAACTCTAGCCCGATCGATTGCATCCTTTCTCCTAGCTTCCCCAAGCTCCCACTCACAAACCACCATTAGTCCCTGTGAGATAATAAATCAGCCATACATATAATAAACTATGCCAAAACAGTGAAGATTAGGAAAAACTACAACAAATTAATTTTGTCAATCAAGTTTCGATTTTTCCATTGGTAAGACTGAGACAAAACTGAGAGGAGAAGGCAATGCTCTCAACAATGTAATTTCACGAACGAAAGGAAGTTGAATACTCTACATAATCTCTGGACAAGGTTCAACATTAATACCCGCAGCCAATTGCATGAAACAGAATTGCTTGAAAGAGAAGTTCTGTGCATATTACATAACACTGGAGGCTACCTGAGGGTTCCATAGCTTCAAACAGTGTCATGGTAAATCATTAGGGTCATCATCTTATTGCTTCTTATGGGCTTAGACAGGGATACCAACAGCCATCTTTTTCTAAAACTTGCATCCATAAAAGGTCAGATTTCCCATTATTTAAATTAATTCCAACATAATTAAATCAGTAAGAGCACTATTATAAGTAGACAAACACCACCTCGTTCATAGTACTTCAGACCAAAAGTGAAATTAAGTTGTTCTATAAATCTTTATAAGGATTCTGAGAGAAGCTAAGAAATCTCGAAGTATACGAATAAATAAAAAAGAAAAACAAAACAATACTCAAAAAGACACATGGAACCAAATCGTTAGCATACTTGCGCACATGGAACTTCCTCATTTGTGATGGGTTTTGGAGAGGTGACTTATATGCTTCTTCTAGAAACTGAAATGGGACGAGTTTGGAGAAGGCATCTTTGACGAGGTTGGCTAGCCGATAAAAAAGAGAGCAAAGATTTGAAGTTTAATGAATTTGCCAAAGGAAAAAAAATTATATCCAAGTACAAGTTGTTATCGACAATTATGGGTGTTTACGACCCTCAGCTGTTGAAGAAAGATGACATAACATCAATGAAAACCATGAGATCAACACGAAACAACTGTCGAAAAGTCTAAACCGCCAATAAAAACGCACACGTCGCTTATTCAATGGATCAAATGACGAGATAAGAAGCCTTCTTAGTTTAAGGTGGATAATGGAGCCCATCTGAGACATTTTCACAGTGATGCATCAGATGCACAATGGTTATATCAGAACTGAGAGCCTATTAGCAAAAAAAAAAGTAAAACATTTTCTGCATGATCATAAGTTTGTCTAAGGATTCTAACAAAGACCCGTAAGAATGTGAATAAAAAAACACCGTAAAGTACTATCTTTGCAGCAGTCTAACATAAGATTTCAGAGTTTCCTAGAGGAAAAACTATGATTTGCAGTAACACCACAAGGTCTCCAACATTCCCGCATAGTTAGCAGGAAACCAAGAATTTCCATAGGAGATAAAATAAAGGATGGGAATTTAGCATGCATTTGAGATGCACTAACACCACTAGACTATTGAGTTTCAAATAATGGCCTGGAGATTCAAGGTTAGGGACAAAAAAGAAAAAAGAAAAAAGAATTGTAGTCTCTAGGCTTCATAGATAATTTAAAGGGAACTGCACTCACATCGCAAGCCATGATAACAGTGTCAGAGACAACTCATTTGAAACAACGGCGGCACTTATCACACACTGACTTGATCCTGCCAGAACTAAAGAAATATATACTCCATTACTCCCTTTGTCCCGGTCTTTTGTTTACCTATTCTATTTTCGGGTGTCTTAGTCATTTATTTAACCTTTTATTTCGGAAATGCTTTTGAAGGATAACTTGATCAGACACCCCTCACCCCTCATTTTGCTCCACTTGCCATCCAATAACACTAACTATAAATGGTCCCCTCATATTTCCTTGGTATTTATGCCAAAAGTAAAGGTAAACAAATGACCAAGGCGGAGGGAGAATAAATAATATATGAGCAAGGAATAAGAAAAAGGTAAATTTTCAGGTAACCACGAAAATGTCAAGGTCGTCAGCAATTCGATATCTAAATAGGAGTAATAAATTTGTCACAGAGTTGGTATCTTATGAAAGGTCATTTCCATTTCAACCAAAGTACAACCATAAAGGTTTACGAATAGTTGGCCATTTGCAGCTCACTTAGCAACACTTGAGTATACAAGGATGAAAAGAATTCACCAGCTATAAATGAACAATAGACACTAATCTGTGAAGAATAATACCTCCCAGTATGATGTATGAGTTGGGGTTTGTCTGTCTAAGTTGAGATGCAGCTTGATATCATCATGAAGCTCTTCCATTTCCTTGACAGTTAGGCCCTGCAAGAAATCCGGCACACACAGTTAAGTACATAGTAACAAACAAATCCACAGAAGTTGATTGAGTATGATAACTATGCCTTTAGGCATTCTAAGAAATAACAACAAAATTGCTATTACTTGCTCTCTCTACGTCATTCAGTTTCCTTAGCAAACATAGGTTACACTAGCCATATGGATTTGGCTATATACTGTACAATAAATTTCTGAAAATTTGGTTTCACTAGTTTTCCAATTATACTTTCTTCAACTAATCATTCAACCAGCAGTCTTAACAATTACATAGCAATTCAAAGAACTGGAACCTTAATAAAAAAAGAAAAAAGCAACAAAAGTTATCCTTTCTTCAACTTCCACTGCTAACTTTCCATAAGAGAGTGAAATTTTAAGCTATTAAGAAAATAGCACTAAATTACAACACACGCATCCAGCAAAAACAAGGAGAAATGCCGCTCATTTTCATCATATCTTATTCTGAAAGGCTGGGACTTTTGATGTAAACAAGGGAAAGCACACTTCCTAATCAACTAACGCTTGTATCCATACACAGACTATTAAGAACGTACCAACCTAAATTGTTTGTCACACACACATCCTACTTAACCAATTTCTTCAGCCTAACGAATACAATGGTCTGACTGTCAACCAGTCAATTACACAACACTAAGTGTATGATTGGCCTATCTTTTATGAGTGCTTTTCCACTAAATAAGCACAAGCTCGGCCAAACCACCAATTTTGAAGAAGTTAAAACTACTTTTTTTAAGCCCAAATCTCAAATTTAAGAGCAAGAATGTTTGGTGCTTCTAGTTTTTACTTTTACTTTAAAGGTTTTTAATATACAAATGTCAAATTTGTATGTTATAAACATGTCAATAAAATACAGTAAATACTTATTATTTCATATTTTTTTCACTACAAATCGAGATCCATCTTGATCTACTTTTGGCATAAATTTTTCATTTTTCATCCGCTTACATAAAAAGCTCTTATTGAGAAGTCGTTTTGCCAAACACCTAAAGTTTTATCAAAAAGTAACTTGGTAAAAAACTCATTTTTAGAAACAAAAGCAGTTTTTCCAAAGCAAGGCCAAACCTGCTCTAAGTTGGTTATTACACAGTAGATTGCATATATACCACCAATGGAAGGCATCAAGCTTCCATACGACCTCAATTACCAATATATAATGTTCATCCAACCCAACACAAAAATCATTACTCCGATCAAGTGTCATTGTAAGACATAATTTGGCAACTTATCCCAACTTACCTTAAGACTGAATTGCACCCTCATCAAATTACCAACGACAACTTATTCATGTAATATAGTACTCCACATTACAATTATAAATTCAATCTAATCAATCAACCACCTATAACTAATATCACAAATCACAATAACATGCCTAATAAGCAAATCATAACCAGTATCCACGAATACATTTACACTTCATCACAACTCATGAACCTTAGTTTGAAGAAGCGCGAGGCGAAAGCGTGCCTTTTAGACGCAAGGCGCATTATTTTTGAAACTTAATTTTATTTCCCAAATAAAAATTTGGGCAACAATACCCTTTTTAGGAGTTTTAAGGTTGACTGACATCTAAAGGAGTAAAATTAAGGAATAATGGGGGAAAACAAAAAGCACACCGAAAGATTTAGACATACTG
This sequence comes from Heliosperma pusillum, assembly GCA_022085475.1. Classification (NCBI taxonomy): domain Eukaryota; kingdom Viridiplantae; phylum Streptophyta; class Magnoliopsida; order Caryophyllales; family Caryophyllaceae; genus Heliosperma; species Heliosperma pusillum. Next base: position 3,643 of record JAIUZE010001034.1, on the reverse strand, counting down.
ATGATGCTCGCTAACTGAGCCTTATCTAAAAGGCGCACCTAAAGTGCACCAAGGGGTCTTGTATAGTACCTCATCCGAGGCGTGCCTTTTCGAACTGAGCTCTGAACCAAGAGACTCATTCTACAGAATGCCTCCGGACATTGTTAAGCTACCATTTTTCAGATATAATTGTAAATTAAGCATCAAAAACAGTCCATTCGCGTAAACTATCACCACCAGCATCATTCAAGGCATACCCGTGTTGGTGTTACTTCTACCTATGGCATAATCACATCTCATTCAAAATTACAACTTCCACAAAATAAACAATCAATCAAAACGAATCACAACATAACAATATCCAAACCTAGCAAAAAATAATCAGGCTTCCGAAAATCTACCTTAAACATCATACATTCAACATAACAATACCGAAACCTAGCAAAAAAACTCGAGCTTCAGTTGATATATACCTTAAAAACCATATAAGGCTCATCCAACTCGACATCAAACTCATCAGTTTCATCCAAATAAGTCGTAAGCACGTCTATCGGCTTCATTCTACCTTCACGAAGCCGAATCTTAGACCTAACTTTACTCTGATCAAAATGAAACTCAACTTCTTTCTTCTCAAAGTCATCAGCTTCAGCCCTAGCTCTTTCCCTCTGCAACAACATCATCTCTTCTTCTCGTTGCGCTTTCTCGGCCGCTCTCTCCTCTCTCCGCTTCTTGACCTTCTCTATTTCCGCCATTCTTTCCTTCTGCCGCCTTTTCTCCGCCTTGACAGTGTACTCATCTAACGACACTCCCGTCGTTACGTCTTTCTCTATCTTCTTCCCCCACACGAAGTTCTCGTTCAAGTTCGCGTCTCCGAATGGATTCGAGTCGTTTGAGTAACCGGAAACTGTTGTTGTTTTGAGCTTTTTTGCGACTCGCGTTGCCTTTTTCTGCGCTTTTTTCGCTAGGTATTCCTTGATTTCTTCTTCGGAAACCGCTTTTCGCCTGCTTCTTCTGTGGTCTTCGCTGTCGGATGATTCCGGCGAGGAGCTCCGCCGTCTACGACGGCGTGACGAGCTTCGACCGCGGCGGGACGAGTCGGAATCGTCGTTGGAGTGGCGGCGGCGTTGTTTTCTGCTGGAATTTTCGACTTTTCCCATGTTTGATTAGGGTTTTGCGAACGGTAGTGGAATTTAATTGAAGAGTTATTGAATGAAACAGAAAATCGGGATCCTAATTTGTTGAGCGAAACCCTAATTTGTTAGGTTGATATGATTATGATGAAGAAGATAACATATGAATTATAATGAAGGTGCTGAGCCTTTTTCCGTTTTGAAATGAGTTTTTTTCACAAACTACTCTTGCAGAAAAAGTTGCAATTGTTTAGCCTAATTTTTGTAAAAATGGTTCTTATAAATTTGATGTGTTTGGCCTAATCCGTTATTTTATTAAGATGGCTATAACCAAGGTCATAGTCTCAAACCTATATTAATAAACGTCAAGCAAAAAGTTAATAATTTTCTTGTATATATAAAAAAGGTAAAATAATATTATCAAGCTCCATCATAGACCATAGTCATAGGCTCTGTTCTTTTGGACTGAAATCGTCTGAACTGTACTGAACTTATTGGAGCTGAACTGAACTGAACTGAACTTAATGGACCTGAACTGAACTGAACTGAACTGAACTGAACTGAACTGATCTGAACTGAACTGAACTGAACTGAACTGAACTGAACTAAACTGAACTGAACTAATAAAAAGATTATGACAGTAATAATACAATAATAATATATTATAATAATATTAATCATTAGTAATAATAATATTATACTAATATTGTGAGAGGAGATGTTCCTTCTGTTGCTGCTGCAGCCAATAGTCTAACTGACTTTGCTCTTTGTTCTGGATTGGTTGCTAATCCTTCAAAGACTAGTATTTACTATGGAGGGGTTAAAAGTGCTGTAAAGGAGCAGATCAATACTTTAACTGGCTATACTGAAGATGTCTTTCCCTTTCGTTATCTGGGTATCACCTTGAATCCTGGGCGCTTATCTTCTAGCATGTTTCATATCATGATGGATAAAATTCAGAGTGCTATCCATCACTGGTCAGGTACTTTCTTGTCTTATGCTGGAAAATTACAACTTATTAATTCTGTTGTTTTTGGTCTGGAAAATTATTGGTGCTCTGTGCTGCTTTTGCCTAAATATGTTATTAATATGGTTAATAAGCTTTGCAAGGATTACTATTGGGGGATTCCTTCTGGTAAGAGAAAGATGGTTTTCAAAAGTTGGTCCTCTATTTGTACACCTTGGCAAAATGGGGGGTTTAATGTGAAGGAGTTATTGAGCTGGAATAGGGCTCTAATGAGTAAATGGGTTTGGTATCTCACTCTTGGTAGGGAGGGTCTTTGGGATAGGTGGTCAAGCTACTATAATTTGTATGGTCATTCTATTTGGACTGCAAAGAGTAAGCCCCATCATGCTGAAAGTTGGAAGGACATTATCAAGGTAAAAGACCATATTCTTGCTATTTCAGGATCTCAGACTAATGCTACTGCTATGCTTCTTTCCTGTGTTCAGAATGGTGTATTTAAAGTTGGGAGAGCTTACAAGATTTTTCAGCCTCAAACCACTGTGCTTGGCTGGACTAGGTCACTTAAATATTCTCTAGTTTTGCCTAAGCATAGGCTTTGTGTTATACAGGCTGTTCAACATCAACTCCCTACCATAGACAAAATCAATGCTCGAGGCTATTCCTTAGTCAATTGGTGTTGTCTATGTCAGGGAGCTATGGAGACACATAGACATCTTTTTTTCAGGTGTTCATTTTCTCAGCACATTAGGAAGGCTATGCTACTGTGGCAGAGGGTTTCTGGTTCTATCTCTGATATTGATTTGAAGAATGGGTTGCACAAGTTATCAAGGCGTCTTCGGTGTAATTGGAAGCAAGTATTGGCATGTTGTTGTCTAGCGGGTATGGTTTATGCTATATGGGAGGAGCGAAACAACAGAATTTTTGGAAGTCATCCTACTCCACCAGAACATGTCGCTAATAGGTTACAAAATATTTTGAAGATTAGACTCCAAAGTTGTAATATTTTTCCCTTACAAAATTGGATCAATGTAACTCATTAGTTTAGTTGATTGTTTTCTTTATTGGTCTTTGGTGGATCTTGTTTGTAAGAAATTTCTCATTTTTTCCCTTTATGGATGAATACAATGAGTATACTTTTCTTGCAAAAAAAAAAAAATATTATACTAATATAATATAACAATAATATAATAAGATATATAAAAAAAAATAGTAATATAATAGTAATATAATAATAATATAATAATAATAATAGTAAAATATTAATATTAGTTATATAATTAATAATAATAATATAATATAGTGATAAATAAATTAAAAATAGTAATTAAAATAAATATGATAAGTATAATATAATATTATAAATAATAATAATTAATAATAATATATTAAACATTATTATAATACTATATTAATATAATATAATAATAAAATTATAAAATATTAATATAAACGATAACATTATTAGTAGTAATATAATATAGTAATAAATATATTAATAAAAGTATCTAAAGAATTAATAAGATAAGTATAATATAATAATATAAATGATATAAATACTAATAATAGT